>VSMD01035676.1:0-10827 GCA_008750895.1 Mirza zaza
GAATTTAGAAACAACCAGCTCATGACTCCCTTCTGGGAAAATCCCTGTGATGGCTTCTCACGCTCCTTGGATCAATGAGCCACAGCTCTTACAGTTACCTGCTGCTCCTTGTGCACCAGGACTGCTTCTCCCCAGATATCTGCACAGTTCACTCCCTCACTTTGCTGAAATGGCAGTCACCTTCTCAAGGAGGTCTACCCTGACCACTTTATTTAAGGGGGAAACCTTCTCCCAACTCTAGCTATCTACTCCTGATCCCATGAGTCTACTCAGCCTTCTCTCTTTCTTAGCATTTAACATTTTCTAACTTAGCGAAGAATTTTCTTACTTTTTATCTTTATTGTTTATTGAGTATTCCCTTCATGAGAATGTAAATTCTACTTTATCCTCAGATGTATCCCAAGTGCCTAGAAGTGTGTTTGTTCAATAAAGTCTGAATGAATAGATACATAGCAATAAATATTTGTTGAATGAATATATAAGGGCAACCTATTTTTTTCTTGGATAGTTCAATACTTTGAATAAAGTTGAGGAAATGCTTTTGATTAAACTATTGTCATTATCTCAGAGTTAGTAACTATCAGCCCTGGGTCATTTTTTTAAACGGTCCTCATTTTATTAAATGTCCTACCTTTCTAACTTTCACCTACAGACGTAAAACTAGATATAGTATTTGTTGACTTTGTGAGGACAGTAAAACATATATTAAGAATCTGACTTGCTATCGGATCCAAAGAGAATATGCTGCCATCTTGGTCCATCCAACTGGTTTTACAGACAAGGTGATCACAGCGGGAAGGAGCGCAGTGGTGTGCTCAAAGCAGCTTTGCTGGTGAGTGGCTGGGATTAGGGGGAGACCCCTGAATGTTGACGGCTGCCTCTCAGCATGTTCTCGTCAGACTCTATCACACTGCCCTACCAACCTGCCCTACACAACACCAATGACGTGTTGTGCACCTCATTCTCCTGGTGACCATAGGGAAGTTTAGTCTTAAAATATCATGACTGTCTTTCCTCCCTCTTTGCTTCTGACATCATCTCAGAGACAAACGCTTGAGTTGAGCCGCAGTGGTGTGAGCTCATGCTGTGGCAGTCCAGCTCTCATCTGGCACTTGGGCTTGATAAGCCTGGAGCAGGGCTTTTCGACCGCCTCTCCTAGGCATGCTTGAAAAATAACCCCACTACCATTCCCCTAGCCTCCATCTGTGATTTCATTGGGAAACTATGCATAAGATACTTTGGAAATAAATATACACAAGAAATTACAACTCTGTTTGAATGACCCTTTACCTTGGAATGTCTAGAACTGTGAGAATTATAAGGCCAAGAAATATGTCCAGGCCTGCTGGCTTGAAAAGTTACTATTCCTTATATGGAATCTGTACAGACAGGGAAGCTGAAGTTGTATAAACTAAATTGAGAATTTTTTTTTCCCAGCCACTTACGGGCCTCATCCTTGACCTATTTCATTTATAGGTTCCTTTAAGATACTATGCCTTGAAAGTTCATTGCCTCCTGGTTGGTCTTCCAACAGTGATTTTCAGAACAGCCAGTGCTTTTTACTTGGACTTTGATTATATCAGAAAAACCCAGGGATGGACCCAGAAAGACCATGAGAGCAGTGGTGCAATTATGCCACTGGAATGATAGACCTGCTAACGATGTGGGGGTCTGTTAGAGCACCCCAGGTATAGTCTGTTCATTACTGTTCAAAATTTAAACATGTAGACATTCAGAAATATTTAGTCTGGCTTTTCGTAAGGAAGAAGGGCAAGTGGATTCAGGCAAGGACCTACGTGCAGCACGATAAATATTTCTTTTATGCTATTTCCTTGATAATGGAGAAAACAGAACAACAAGCTATGAACCTAAAGCTGAGAGAATTTCCATTTTTTAATAGAAGTAATTATTTTGTATTACACTATGTAGAGCAGGGACTTTTTGCAATCTTGACTTACACAGAATATTTTAAAGTAAGCAATTCAGAACACTGATGGATATGTTTGAAAAGGCTATCCTTTCACTAACCTTGTCAGCAGGTCCAGTCTGTCTAGGTTCAAATCCCAGGTATGCCATTAACCAAAATAAGTTTCTTATTCTCTCTAAACTTCTGTTTTCTTACCTAAATTATACTTACTGTTCAGAATGGTTATAAGAGTTTAACAACTTAAAGCAACATAAATACAAAGCCTGATGTGTCCATAGTGTTCAGTAAATAGAAACAATTATTACAGCTACTAGCTATGTTTGTTGATTGAATGGAGTTTTTAAAAAGTGGATGGTAGATCATAAAAAGTTTCCACACACATTGAAAAAATTCTTAATAATAGCCCTCTGAGCCTGAACTCACTGTTTTGTTACTCAAATTTTTTTTTCTATTTTAGACTTAAGGGTATATTTTTTGTACAAGTGGGGAAGAATGACAGTTGCCTGAACAATCCAAAGAAGTGCTGATTTTTGCCTTTGTTACTGGAATTCTTCAATAAAAGCATGTGAGTCCTAGATCTTAGAGCATGATCTTACACTTATACTTCACTAGGTTGCCTTGATATGTAGATGTCTGCAGGTTGACCTAGAGCGTTAAAAAAAAAAACAAAAAACAAAAAACACTGTAACAGATAAAATATTTTTTTCTTCCTGAAACCTAGCTGTTGATATTACCTTAGACTGCTTTGGTTTCAAGGCAGTTTTTTTCACAGTTCTGAATGACTGTGGCATTCTGAGTGACAGCAGACTTCACTCAGGGCACCCTGAAGGCAAGTGGAAGCTTTCCCACCCACTTGTGCCAAAGAGAAAAACTTGCCTGTGAGAAACATATTAGAATTTCAAAATGAGTAAATCTGTAACAGAAAGAAAATGTTATAGTTGTAGTGTACGTATTAGTTTTGTAGTTTAAGATTAGTATTTTATTTTAAAAGCATGGTGGGAAGAAGTGGTACCGTAAGTTTTTCTACACTTAGTGCCTCTACAGGTCTGATCTAGCCCTGGTCTTATAGATTGGAATACTTTTATAGCCATTTAGATATTTTACCACCAAAATAAATATACATTTTACATTCAAGGAAGGCTAAAGGAAAGGATCTCCAATTGATTTACAAGCTGAGTGATGGAAATAGAATGAGTACTAAATATTTCTATTTCGTTTGAAAACACAAGTTATTGTTAGCGGCTTTGAATTAATTCAGGCTCTGGGTGATTTTGATTTTGGTGAACTTGATTTTCTAGTTTTTGAAATCTTTAATCACTGAGCATCTAGTCTTTGCTCTTTAAAGAAGCTAATACTCTCATAATATTTAGTATTTTCCATTTTCAGCAAAGCCAACTTTAAATATTTCCTAATGCTAACGCCTGATTTGTGTAAGCATTTTAGCTAAATCTAATCTTTCATTGTTGTTGATGCTTGTCTCTATTTTCAGATGGTTAATTTGCTGACTTTCTGCAAAGTTCAGTTTTTGTTGCATGTCTGATCAAGCTTAACAATAATTTCCTATATTATATTAGCCAAAGTAATGTTTGTTTATGAGCTTAGAGTCATATTTATTAACATCCATGATTAACTGAAAATTGCCCCATGTGGTATTTCTATCCACAAATGTGTTTTGATTAGAAAAGGGACAATTATTCCATTTGCATTTGATTCTAACACAAATGGTATAATTTTCAGCTCTCTTAGTCAAACAACAGCGGAGAAAAGAGAAGGTAAGGCCTTAGAAAGATTGTCTACAGGGCTGCTGCTTTCTGATCATTCAGATCCTAATACATTTTTTTTTTCTTTGTAGCACATTTCTATAAAATAGTTTTTGGTATGGATAATTACCTTAATTATTCATATAATCTCTAAAGTATCACTGGGGCATTATCTATTATGTTGCGTGACATTGATCATTATGTACTTTCTAGCATATTTCATCCTCTTTAGGATTGGATGTCTATTCAGATTTAATACTTGACAAATATTATGCACGTGGAAATCCAGTAAATAAGAAAAACATATTTTGAAAAGATGATCTATGTTCTCTTTAATTCTGACTACTTTCTCTGAATCTTTCATGACCTATCTAAATCCCCAAGTCTGCTCTTTTAGCCAGAAGAGTAGAATTCAGCTTTTCACAGACTGCTTAGACACATGGTGAGGGATTCTGTCTAAGCATCTGATGCCACTGGAATCCGGAATCTGATGTCTTGAAGCTCTGCCTGAAGGATTAGTAGCTCACGGTGGTATTTAGAAACACTGTAGTCTCTGCACAGGGTCCAGTGGCTTCCCAAGGCATGACTGGTCTGGTTGGCCTTTCCAGACCTTCTGATGTAGGAGTCACCTCCTGGGACTGCTTGTGGACTCAGTCACTTTCGCTGGAGATAAGAACAACCCTTCAGAGCCAAATCTTGGCCCTGCCTGTCAGACTGGGGTGGTCAGTGTCACTCTTTCATTTGCAGTTCAGACTAAAATCTTAGATAAGATTACTTGACTTTTGTTGTTGTCTTCCCTGGCTTGGAAGCTGAATTGACACTTAAGTTTTGTTCTATTATCTTTTAAGGCTGGACTTTACATAATGACAGAAAGGCACCAATACTGATCACAATTCTGGACACTCTCTATGATGCTGGTTGAATGAATGACTGAATAAACAAATGACCCTTCAGCATACCCATGTGGCCAATAGACCTGATGCTCCCATTCCAAGCATCTATACTTCAGATGCTTCTTTAACCCTTTTGCTCAATTAGCCCTATCCAAAAGTTTTACTCAAATTCCTAAAAAACTTCCTATGAATTAGGAAGGAGTGCCTCTTAAATTTTTCTTTTGATCAGCTTTAATCTACATAGAACCCCCTTTTCGTGCCAGAATGGCAACTTTAATAAATCAGCCAGCTCAAATTGAATAAATCTATTTAAATACTTATAAAATATTAAGGATGCATTTGGGAAAAGCCTCTAAGGTTATTGTGGCACCCATGTACCTCACAGTAACTAATTTATTAAGCAGTTTGCAAACCTGGGAAGAAAGGAAAAAGAAAAATGGTTTCATAAACCAAGAGCAGAAGCCAATTTTTCAGCTCAGATGATGAAAGGAAGCATGCATTTCTAATCAAAAAGACAGATAAGCCTTCTCTCTCCCACCATTCCCTCACCGGCAAAGTGCCTTTTCATCATCAACAACACTCCATTCCTAATGGCTGCCTGGGCCTTTCTGCACCTTCTCCATACACTGGTAATGTACACATAGCATCCCTTTGAAACAAGAGCCCATTAGCTGTGGCAGACTACCTTTTCACATGACGCTCTTCTGTTGCAAGTCATCAGCACAGTGTTAAATCATTCCTACTGGGCATGCTCAGAACCCTGTTGGAGAGATAAACTGATATTTAGAGCCATAGCATGAAAATTGCTTTTCAGCCCCCTTGAAGGACAGTTTTTGGAAAAAAAATAAAAAGAAAGGAAAAGAAAAGGAAAAAAGACATAAACTAGACAGGTAACACCATGCTCATTCTTTTACCTTTGAGATTTTCCTCTTTGGATGTCTTTGGGGCTCATTTGTGACCCTCATTCTGATGCATGTCACAGCCATCCCCTTGTGCAAAAGAGTAGGGTCTGGGTCTACTGATTGCTGTTGTTCAGTATTCCAGGTCCTCTTGCCCCTCCAACACTTAGTGTTACTCCCCTCCCCCTACAAGTCAGTAAAAGTTAGTATTAATGACAGCTGTCATTTTAAATGAGTTTGGACTGCCGTGTAAGGTTCAGAAATCCTACCTTTCTGTTATTTTCCATGCTGTCATGCATAGGTCATGCACAGGTGCTACTGATAGCCACAGTCATGGGGGCCCGTAGAGAATCCCACCTCAGAGGGCCTTGGTCTTAATGCCTCACTGGGCCCACCTTCTCTCACATGCCACCCTGAAAGAGAAGCCCACTTGGCCCTCCTCTCCCACATAGGTTTATGATGTGTGTTTTCTATATAATAATAACTGTGTTTGTTTAATGCACCATATGTAAAGCATATGGAAGTGGCTTGGGACAAGGCAGATAGAGCTTGTAGAAGTTACTTTGTTACTTATTTTTAAGAGCCAGTATCAACAAATTGCATGCTCAACCTAGATTTGGCTTCTTTTAGAATCATGCCCGGAGCTCATGTAGAAAGGAATGAACAAGAAGTCCGAGGAGACCTCAGGGTTCAGTGATGGTTTTCAAAGACCCAATGACTAGACCCCAAAAACGTTTTATTAAGGGTAGTCTATATTTCCTTTTACCCAGGGTTCATGGGAGGGGACTTGATTTCTGACAAGCTGCACATTTATTTGGAGTCAAATCATTTGTTGTTTTAGGCCAGGTTTCCTAAGCGCATTTTCTTGAGGCGCTTATGTGCAGCATGTACCCAAGTCTTTCTTCCTCCAGGAAGCTGGTTGGGACGTGCTCAGAAACAGGGCTTTAGTGAATTATTTTCCTGCCAGTGAGTGTGGTGGAAGGAACTAGAGACTGTCATCTTTCCCACCAGGCAGGGTGATATTTCCCAATAGCTCTGAGTAATACAGAGGAGATTAAGACCAAGTTGAGGATTGCCATTTCTGAGCATAATTCATTTCCTCGACATCACTAATGACTTCTGACATTTCTCACCACAACTGGGGCCTTTATGGGGACAGAGCCCTGTGTGGCTACAGTTCCTTTGATCTGGCCCAGTTAAGTTAGCGTGAGACATTAGCATGCTGGAGTTTCTAGGGTCCTGTGATTTTGCTTTTGGTGGAGTTGGTCCCTTTGATGGGTCACCACCTGGAGCACAGTTTGATGAAGCATTCAGCCAAGTAAGGGGCAAAACATGACAATCAGAGGATTAGCACTGACTCTCCCCAGCCTGTACAGCAGCCACCTTCCAGGGAGGTGGCAGGAGAAAGCTCAACAGTGTCCCTGAGATTTTCTGACGATACAATTCACCTGGTCACTCTAAAAACTACTCTCTTCCAGAGAAATTCTGATTCAGTATGTCTCCTTTGAGGCCTGAAAATATGTTTTTTAGTAGGAGCCCCAGGTTTTTCTCAACATGAAAGGTTCTTGTAAGGTTTGTGGCAAAAGTTCTTACTGCTAAATATGTGTCTGAAATTCCTGCTTCTATATCAAGCTGATGAGTATTTTGGCTCATTGCATGAACAAAGTCTACTGGATAAAATGATCTCAAGGAACAAAGCTCAGATATCAAGGAGGGGTAAAGAGAGGAAAGAAGAATGAGACTAGATGAAAAAAAGTATATTAAAGCTCTGGAAAACTAGGAAAAACAGTGATGAGGATGAGGGGATTGGTTGGGAGTGGGACTCAAGGAGGCTCAAAAACCCTGGGATAGTTAGAGCTGCCTTCACAAGAAGGGCTGGTTTTAATCACTTTCTTGTACCTTTCGATGGTGTCATTTGTCAAACTTTTGCATAAAAGTTGCAAAGTGAGGTTATTCAGAGGGTACCTTCATCCATCTCCAACTACTGACTCTAGCAGGGGTTGCTTTGCCATTCCTTGCGTCTCCAGCCTGCTGCCTGCTTTTGTTCTACACTGCAAGGCTCAGGCTGGAATGGAGTGCGGCCCCCACCACACAGCCCCCACCAAGGCCTTTCAAACAAAGCCCTTTGCAGCCTGTTGCATGTGCCTTCTGGGTGTGCTTTCCTGGAGTCTGCTTTAGAGACTTCCTTTTCTGGGGATTTACTGATTTGAAACAAATCCGTTGGCTTTGGCCTTGAATCCCATAATTTTAAACTGTATGATGATCAGAGTGGTTCATCAGCCCTAATAACAATGTGGCAGGAGCAGCTTTCCGCTTGCTGCTGCTCTGCCCCTGCTGTGTTGCCTGCCCAGTCCCTGGCCCTGCCATCTGCTCTCTGCCACTAAGCTCCAGTGTCCGCAGTTGAGCTCCCCAGTGGTTGAGAGAAAGGATGGGGACAGGGACATGGGTTGAATGGAAAGAGGGATGTCCTCGTGGATATGATGGTGGCTCCTTTTAAAATCCAAGGACAACTGAAAATGCTAGTGTTTAAAGTTTACACTTAGACTGCTCCAGGCAGTATTCCAATGGTTGTGCCTGGGTTAATGTTTTAATCCTCACAAGGACTCTAGGAGATCGGTAATATCCTCAAACACACTTTGCAGGTCCAGCACATGATCACATTGGGGAGAGGTGAGAAAATGGATTCTGGACCTCTGGTCCACCAGCATGAGGCCTTTTGAGTATGTGGCTGGCCTTGGAGAAAAGGTAGGAATCTGACAGAGGATAGTGTCTCCAGACAAGGCGAGGAGGCACAAGGGAGGCCATGGGTTGAACTGTGAGCAAGAAAGCACCCAGAGAGGCATTTGGAATGACAAGTCTGTGCAAGATTAAAAGCCATCCAAGCAGAGGTTTAGGCTGGCACAGCAGCAGGTCCACCCAGGGCCGAGTCTGGGACCAACTAATCACCACTTGATGTCAGGGAAGAGAATGACTGTGCTGACATATGAATTTGAATAGAAATACTTTGGGCCTTTTCATTTTGTATTCATTTGGCCCTTTAACAACTTTATAGATAATTTCCAAAAATATTTCTCTGATTTTAATGTTATTTATTTTTGTTTAGACAACCAAAAGTGATGATCTTGGTTTCCTTGCTACCAATGCCTGCCTACTGCTCCACAATATATTATTTTCCTTTTTAGCCTTTTTTAAAAATGATGCTGGGGAGATAGCAATATCTCATATAGCACTGTCCAATAGAAATTTAATGCAAGCCACATATGTATTTTTAAATGTTTAGCGGCTACATTAAAAGAGAAAAAGAAACAGATAAAATTAATTATAATAATTTTATTTAATCTAATATACTAGAAATATCATTTCAACATTTATCAATATAAATGATGAATGAAATATTTTTGCATTCTTTTTCTTGAATGAAGTCTTTGAAATCTAAAGAATATTTTATACTCATAGCACATCCCAAGTCAGACTCGTCACATCCCCAGTGTTCAATGGCCATGTGTGGCTCATGGCTGTCGGGTTGGCAGCACAATTCTAGCCCCTAAGAGCCACCTGACTGGTCATAGTCTGGCTCTCTCACTTTTTAGCTGTACATCCTTAGAAAAGTTAGTGAACCTCAGCAAGCCTTATTTTTCTCCCCCTAAAATAGGGATGCTGATAAGGACCAACTGAGTTCATGCATGAAACTACAGCGAACCTGGGCATGGCACTGGGCTCCTAGGCTGCATGCCACCCATTTCAACAACACCAGGACTGTTACGGTGATGCGTTCGCCCTGGCTTCCTGCATTCAGAACCTGCTCACATGGAATTTAATGCTCAGTTTCCAAGAACATTAGACTTCCCTTTTCTCTTGATTTTTGATTATATATACATACACATGCATATATGTATATATTTAAATCTAGTAATTCTCAACCAGGGGCAATTTTGTACATCTCCTTCCCCAACCCCCACACCCCAGGAACATGTGGCAATGTCTGGAGACATTTCAGTTGTCACAGCTGGGGTCAGGGGGTGCTACTGGCACCTAGTGGATAGAGGCAGGGGATGCTGCTAAGCATCTCACAATATACGGAACAGCCCCCCCGCCCCCAGTAAGGAGTTACTTGACCTCAAATTTTAATAGTGCTGAGGTTGAAAACCCCTGTTTTAACCAGACTAGCCTATGTGCATATGTATATATGTGTTTATTATTCTTTGATCTCTTCTGGGACAATTTAGCATGTGAATTTTAAGTAAATAATTATAGGAAGACACCCATCCACGATCCTTGGGATATTACTCACTTATCTGTATAGCGGGACTCTGCCCTAGCAATTCCCTCTGCAAGCTTCCTCCGGCTTTCGGAAGGGGAAGCAGTATGAGCTGGGATGTCGGATACGGGAGGCAGACGGGCTCCCACACTCTCATGACCCGCCACCAGTAAGCAGAGGCTCCACCATTGTGGGGCTGATTGGACCATGACAAGGGTTTGGCTGTCGCTGGATGTGCCCGCTTGCCAGGAGTGAGTGCCATGTGAAAGCTGACAGCTGCCTTCCTGCCCCCTGGAGCCTGCTGGGTCACAGGCGCCAAGGGAAGGAGCAGGAGCCCGCAGTGCCAGCTCTGGGGCAGGTGGCCCGACGAGGAGGCCCCTTCCCACCCATTGCTCTCATTTTTAAGTTATGATAAATTTACCCCATTTACTCTAAGCTCTTGGAGGAGACTTTTAAGAAATGTTTCCACCGCCGTCCTTGTAGATCATTTTCTAGTGCCCAGTTTACTTGCAGTTCTTCGGGGATTTGTAAGCCCCAGGCTACAAAGGAAGTGCACTGGCTTAGCTTTTTCTCCTTTGTGTTCTCTTGGCCGGTCCTCGCCAGGGATTCTCCTGGTCTTGGTTTCTATACTTGTGTAGTTTTTCCTCTTAGCATTGTGGTATTTTCCTTTAAGTTTACCCATGATAGTCTTTTGGGGTTTTCAGGTTCATCTTAGAAATGGCATTACATGGTGTATAGACGTTGGAGCTCACTCCACGAAAACCTCCCATACGCAGGGGCTCCAGTCTCCTCTGCCCCAGATTGTATTGAAACTGCACTTGTGGATCTCCTTGCTGCAAAAGGTTGATTCCATGCTTACTTGACTTCTGCCTTCCTAGGAACAGCTGTTTTGCTTGTTTTGTCTTTGTATTTCCTGGCTAGTTGTGGATGATGTCTGTCATTCCCAGTGAAAGACTGCACTGTGCAGCTAATGCAGCTTCTCATGCTGCCCCTGGCAGTCGGGCTGATGAAGCAGAGACGCCCAGACTGCAAACTGCAGTGGCCCCCAGTTCTGGTGACCTAGTGAATAGCCCTCTACCCACAGGCCAAA
>VSMD01035677.1:0-57113 GCA_008750895.1 Mirza zaza
TGATTCTTCATTTCCAGGAGTTCGGTTAAACTTTTCTTCATTGTGTCTATTTCTTTAGTGAACTTTTTTTCTAGATCCTGGAGGCTTTTTGTGGTTTCTTTGTGCTGGTTAGTGAGTTGTTCTTGCAGGTCAGTGAGTGTTCTTATGATCCACATACGAAATTCCTCTTCTGTCATTTTGGTTGCCTGATTTTGGTTGGTGTCCGTTTCTAGGGGGCTGGGGCTCCTCTTTGGGGGTGTGTTTTCCGATTGGTTCTTCATATTTCCTGAGTTCCTTCACTGATTTCTTCCCATGTCGATCAGTTGTTGTTTCTTTTCTTTAGGTTTTTGTTTGGGTATTCACACGCCTTGTTTAGTGTCTGAGCCGGTAGGTGGTGTCTGTGGGTGAGATTTGACCACTCCCTGTATAATGAGTCAGTAGGTGTCGTGAAAATGGTGTGCAGGATGCTCTCCCTGTCAGTAGGTGGCGCTTGCTTGGAGGAACATGCTACGCTGTTGTTTTTGTGTCCTGTTATCAGCTCTTGTTCCTGAAGAGAGAACTCTAGTGCCTCAGGTGGTGGGTGGGGCCCTGGGACTTCCAGGTGTATCCTTTTCTCCCCTTCAGTGAGGGCTGGTCTAGGTGAGAGTCTGGGCAGAGCTGAGTTGGGAAAGCCCGCCCTCAGGCACCACCAATGTCGTCAGCAGGGGTCAAAGTTCTGTTCTCTGCTTCCGGGCAAAGCTGACAGGGAGGGGCTGGAATGGCCCCGCTCAGTCAGAGAGTCTGCGTGTGGGGGTGGGGCTGTGCGAGACCCGCAGTCTGGAGCAGGCCTGGCCTCTTTCCACCGTCCCCAACTCCGCAGCTACTCCTGGGCCTCTGTCAGCAGGCCAGACCACACACCACCAGGCCTCCCCTGACTGTGATGCTGGTTGGGAGGTTCCCTGTGCAGGAACGCCTGGGCTGGGCGCACGGCCTCCCTTTGTGGGGAGATTGCCCTCTAGGACGCTGACCTGCCCCTGAAGGCACACACACCTCAACAGGCTGTTCACGTATATCCCTTCTGTGCCCCGGGCAATGCGAGGCCTCGGTGCATGGGACGTGGTCTGCAGGTCTGACCTCTGGGTCCCAGAGTTCAAACTTTGTCCCCACCAGGGAGACGAGTGCCTGTCCCAGTTCACCCACAGGGAGCCCAAGCTGTGTCTATGTCTCTCAACCTCAGGCTCTGCCCCGTTCTCCTGGGATCACCGTGCCAGCAGCACCTGGGAGGGCTGGCGGGCAGAGAGCTCACAGTCTGAGTTCCCCTTAGTGAGCTGTAGGGCCCCAAAAGGGAAGGTCCCATTCCCTGGAGGTGCCTCCGGCTGGTGGCTATATTGTCTCTCTGTCTCTCTGGGCAGCCGCGGGTAGGGTCGGGGGAGGGGAGGAGGAGGCAATATGGCGTCTGCCGCACAGCTCGGGTCTGTGCACACGGAGGTGCCCCGAGGGATTTGGGAGCCTGGTGCCACGTCCGCTACTGGCTTACCGCTCACTGGCGGCGGTTGTCGCTGGGCTGGTGTCCGCAGGTCCCTCCGCTTGCTGGTGAGCCCACCAGCAGTCCGGGATGCAGGTGAGGGGAAACGGCAGATCCACCTATCCTTCTCGCTGGTCTCCAGGCTGCTCCGGGGGTCCCAGCTTCCAGTTCTTTTCTGTGACCTCCTCCCGTGGAGTCTCCCGTGGTCTCAGGTACTCCTCCTGCCGACCCTCATCCGATGTAGGCTCTTGCTTCTTTCTTCTAATTTCTGCTAGAATCTGTCTTTTCTTCAGAGACACTCTGTCTGGCGGTGTTTCTCATCCGCCATCTTCTCAACACTTAACTCTTAAACACTTCACCATACATATCATTACCTGGATTTTAATATTATAGTTATTTTAAGGTAGATTTTTACCTATAATGAAATACACAAATATTGTACAATACACAATAGTACATTTAATGATGTACTATTGATGAGTTTGGCAAAGGCCATCCTATGAGTTTCAATACATAGTATACTCATTACCATTTGGTTCTAAGTGTTTATTGATTTTTACTATCATTTCTTTTTTGATCTATCAGTTTTTTATTTTATCAATGGTTTTTAAATAACCACTGCAATAGTAGGCTTATATTGTTGAAAAAAGCAGATGCAATTACTACTGAGTAGATCCAACTGAATTTACTTATTTAAAGGATACAGAGGATGTCAGCACAAGCAGGAAGCACAGATCAGTAATAATGTCATGGATAGAAGAGGAGCGGGTTTCCAAAATCCTCATGGGTAGGTTTGCTAGATTTATTGAATAAAAATGCAGTTATTTTCACCAGACATGGTGGCTCATGCCTGTAATCCTAGGACTTTGGAAGGCTAAGGCAGGAGGATCACTTGAGTCCAGGAGTTTGAGACCTGCCTGAGCAATATAGTGAGACCCCCAGATCTACAAAAAATAGAAAAATTAGCCAGGCATGGTGGCATGCACCTGTTGTCCCAGTCACTTGGGAGGCTGAGACAGGAGGATCCCTTGAGCCCAGGAGTTTGAGGTTGCTGCGAGCTATGATGATGCCACTGTACTTTAGCCCAGGCAACAGAGCAAGACTCTATCTCAGAAAAAAAAACAACAGTATTTTATCTAGCAGTCTGTTCCTCTCCTGGCCAAATGTTATGTACACTACGCTGGGGCCATTGGACATATAAATTTGTTTGGATATGCACCAGTGATCACATCATCTGAGCTGGTTGCACCTCATCAATCTTGAACTTAAAAATATACAACAGAATTAAACCACTTACTTGGTCAAGTATGGTATGTACACAGGCATGAACACAGATTAATGCTAAAAATATTTATTAATACCATACTGGACATGGTCAACTTCTGCCTTCCTCTTTGGCTCCATTTCTCATTATTCTCCTTCTCACTGTCTGCCTTCTGGTCACACTGGCCTTCTGTATAGTCTTCCAAATCACCATGGAGCCTTTGCATTCAGCTGAGCTTCTCAAACCTTATGCTAGGAATGGGTCACAGACATGTCAAGAAATGATTTCCTCTCAACTCTGGGGTGAGGATGGGTGGTGGCTGGGTAGGTGGCTGGAGTGGACAGAGCTGAGGGCAGTGAAAAAGGTAACTGTTAAGAAGCACTGGATAAGGTGTTGCCTCTGCCTCCAAGGCTATATCCTCTACTTTTACCTCCTACTCATCCTCAGAGCTCAGCTCAAACCTTACTTCTCAAGGAAGGCTCGTTAACCTCTTTGACCATGGCAGACCTCCTTACTATATGTCTCAGACCACCCAGGACCTTTCCTTCATAGTACTCATCACAATTGTAATTTTACATTTATTTATGTTTCCTCAGCTTGACTTTAAGTTGTATGAGAGCAGGGACTATGTCATCTCCTCTTCCTCCTCATTTTTACGAACTTTTAAAATTGAAACATAACATATGGAAAAATGTAGCTTGATGAATTATCACAAAGTGTACATGCCTAGATCAAGAAATAGAACGTTACCAGGATCCCAGTAGCCACCCACCCCCCGCCACTCCCTCCTGCTCAGAGGTAACCACTGTCTGGACTCCACACACCATAGATTACCTGTTTTTGAACTTGCTATCAACATAATCATACAACTTGTATTTTTCTGCATCTGGCTTCTTTGGTGCAACACTGTATCTTTGAAATTCATATATGTTATTGCATGTAGCTCTACTCTAGCCTTTTTCATTGTTGTTTGTATTCCATTGTATGAATATACTACAACATATTCATCTTACAGTTGAAATTTTGACTATGACATATAATGCCATAAGAATATTTTTGTACATCTTCTTTTACTGTGATAAAAAGTATATAACATTTACAGGTATACTTCATTTTATTGTCCTTCACTTTATTGAACTTCACAGATACTGCATTTTTTTTATGAATTGAAGAGTTGTAGTAACCCTGCCTCAAGCAAGTCTGTTGTTGCCATTTTTCCAAAAGTGTATGCTCACTTCATGTCTCTCTGTTGCATTTTGGTAATTTTTGCAATATTTCCGAACTTTTTCATTATCATTATATCTGTTATGGTGGTCTGTGATCAGTGATCTTTGATGTTACTATTGTGACTGTTTTGAGGCACCAAAAACCACACCCATTTACTGAACTTAATCAATAAATGTTGTGTGCATTCTGGCTGCTCCACCAGCCAGCTGTCATCTTTGCACTGTTTGTTTGGGTCTTATTTTTATTTTTTATAATCAAAACTTTATTTGCTCATAATCATATCTTTTTATTTGTTTCAAGATATAATGGGGGTACAGACATTTTGTACATGTTATGACTTTGCCACACCCAAACCATGATTTGAGGCATGCCCTTTTTCCTGCTACAATGCTCACTGCATCCATTAGTTGTGAGTTTACCCACCCCGAATCCCCCAATCCCCAAAGAATATAGTTAGTACCAATTTGATAGCAAGTGTATGCAGTGCCTATTCTTCCTTTCTCATGATACCTCACTTTGGAAGATGGGCTCAAGCTCTATCCAGGAAAATAAAAGAGGTGCTAGATCACCATCGTTTTTGTAATTGAGTAGTATTCCATTGTATACATATACCATATTTTATTAATCCACTCATGGATTGACGAGCACTTGGGTTGTTTCCACATACTTGCAATAATGAATTGTGCTGCCATAAACATTCGAGTGCAGATGTATTTATTATAAAATGTCTTGTGTTCCTTTGGGTAGATGCCTAATAGTGCCATTGCTAGATCAAATGGTATTTCTAATTTTAGCTCTTTGAGGTATCTCCAAATTCTTTTCCACAGAGGTTGCACTAATTTGCAGTCCTACCAGCAGTGTAAGATTGTTCCTATCTCTCCACATCCTTGCCAGCATTTGTTGCTTTGGTATTTTTTTTATAAAGGCCAATCTCACTGGGGTTAGGTGATATCTCATTGTGGTTTTGATTTGCATTTCCCTAATGATTACAGATGTTGAGCATTTTTTTTATATGTTTGCTGGCTATTATTCTGTCTTCTTTTGAAAAGTTTCTGTTCATGTCCTTTGCCCATTTATTGATGAGTTTGTTTGATTTTTTAAAATTTTTTAGACACAGTCTCGCTCTATTGCCAGGCTAGAGTGGCGTGGCATCAGCCTAGCTCACAGTAACCTCAAACTCCTGGGCTCAAACGATCCTCCTGCCTTAGCCTCCCGAGTAGCTGGGACCACAGGCATGCGCCACCATGCCTGGCTAATTTTTTATATATATTTTTAGTTGTCCAGCTAATTTCTTTCTTTTTTTGTTTTTTGTTTTTTTTTTTTTTTTTGAGACAGAGTCTCACTCTATTGCCCAGGCTAGAGTGAGTACCATGGCGTCAGCCTAGCTCACAGCAACTTCAAACTCCTGGGCTCAAGCGATCCTCCTGCCTCAGCCTCCTGAGTAGCTGGGACTACAGGCATGTGCCACCATGCCCGGCTAATTTTTTTTTAAGAACAATTAATTTCTTTCTATTTTTAGTAGAGATGGGGTCTCCCTCTTGCTCAGGCTAGTTGCCAACTCCTTCCTGACCTTGAGCGATCCGCCTGCCTTGGCCTCCCAGAGTGCTAGGATTACAGGCGTGAGCCACCACACCCAGCCCACTTGTTGATTTTTTTTGAGTTCTAGATAGATTCTTGTTAACAGCCCTTTATTGGATGTGTAGAGAGCAAATATTTTCTCCCATTCTTTAGGCTGTCTATTCTCTCTAATGATAGTTTCCTTGGCTGTGCAAAACCTTTTTAATTTGATCAGGTCCCATTTATTTATTTTGCTGCTGCTGTGATTGCTTTGGGGTCTTCTTCATAAATTCTTTGCTTAGGCTGGTATCTGAAAGAGTCTTCCCTGCCTTTTCTTCTAGGATTCTTAAGGTTTCATGTCTTAGGTTTAAGTCTGTTATCCAGTGTGAATTGATTTTTGTAAGAAGTGAGAGGTGGGGATGCAGTCTCAGTCTTCTGCATGTAGTTATACAGTTTTCCCAGCACCATTTATTGAAAAGAGATCCCTTTCTCCAGTGTATATTTTTGTCTGCTTTGTCAAAGATTAGATGGCAATATGCATATGGTTTCATCTCTGGATTCTCAGTCCTATTCCAATGGTCTATGTCTCTATTCTTGTGCTAATCCCATGCTGTTTTAGTTACTATAGCCTTGTGGTACGTTCTTTTTGCTTAAGATTACTTTGGCTTGGCCGAGCGTGGTGGCTCACGCCTGTAATCCTAGCACTCTGGGAGGCCAAGGCGGGCAAATCTCTCATGGTCAGGAGGTCAAAACCAGCCTGAGCAAGAGTGAGACCCCATCTCTACTAAAAATAGAAAGAAATTAATTGGCCAACTAAAAATATATATAAAAAGTTAACCAGGCATGCTGGCGTATGCCTGTAGTCCCAGCTACTCAGGAGGCTGAGGCAGAAGGATTGCTTGAGCCCAGGAGTTTGAGGTTGCTGTGAGATAGGCTGAAGCCACGCAGCACTCTAGCCTGGCAACAGAGTGAGACTGTGTCTCAAAAAAAAAAAAAAAAGATTACTTTGGCTATACGAGGTCTTCTCTGGTTCCATACAAAGTGTAGAATTATTTTTTCTAGATCTATAAAGAATGATGATGGTACTTTGATAGGGATTGAATTAATTCTGTAGATCTGTAAATCGCTTAGGTAATGGACATTTTAACAATGTTGATTCTACCAATCCATGAACAAGATAGATTTTTCCATCTGTTTATATCTTCTATAGTTTCTTTTCTTAGTGTTTCGTAGTTCTCCCTGTATGTGTCTCACCTCTTTTATTAAATATATTCCTAGATATTTAATTTTCTTTGAGGCTATCGTAAAAGGTACTGCATTTTTTATGTGAATTTCAGCTTGACTGTTATTGGCGTATAAGAATGCCTCTGATTTGTGTGTATTGATTTTGTATCCTGAGACTTTACTGAATTCATTTATCAGTTCCAGGAGTCTCTTGGTTGAATCCCTGGGGTTTTCTAGATATAATATCATATCATCAGCAAAGAGTGAGAGTTTGATCTCTTCTGCTCCCATTTGGATGCCCTTAATTCCACTCTCTTGTCTAATTGATCTAGCAAGGACTTCCAGCACTATGTTGAATAGAAGTGGGGATAGTGGGCAACCTTGTCTGGTTCCAGTTATATATGGGAATGGTTTCAATTTTTCCCCATTCAGTATGATATTGGCTGTGGGTTTATTGTATATGGCCTTGATAATTTTAAGGTATGTCCCATCTATGCCTATTTTGCTAATAAGAGTTTTTATCATAAAGGTGTGCTGGACTTTGTCAAATGCTTTTTCTGAATCTATTGTTAGAATCATATGGTCTTTATTCTAACTTTTATTTATGAGGTGAATTGCATTTATAGATCTGTATATGTTGAACCAGCCTTGCATCTCTGGTATAAAGCCTACTTGGTCATGGTGAATTATTTTTTTGATATGCTGTTGGATTTGATTTGCTAAGATTTTGTTGAGGATTTTTGCATTTATATGCATGGGGGATTTTGGTCTGTAGTTTTCTTTTTTTGTTGTGTCCTTCCCTGGCTTTGGTATCAAGGTGATATTGGCTTTGTAGAATGAGTTAGGGAGGATACCATCTTCCTCAATTTTTTGGAATAATTTCTGTAGTATAGGTATGAGTTCTTCTTTGTATGTTTGGTAGAACTCAGAAGTGTAGTCATCTGGTCCAGGACTTTTCCTTTTTGGAAGGTTTTTAATTACTGCTCCAATTTCTGTGCTTAATATTGGTCTGTTCAGGAATTCCATTTCCTCCTGGGTGAACTTAGGGAGGTTGTCTGTTTACAGGAATTTGTCCATTTCCTCCACATTATGTAGTTTTGGGGCATATAGGATTTTATAGCATTCAAAGATAATATTTTATATTTCCGTGGTGTCTGTTGTGACCTTTCCTTTTTCATTTCTAATAGAGTTTATTAGAGTTCTTTCCCTTTGAGTTCTTGTCAATTTAGCAAGAGGACTGTCAATTTTGTTTATCTTTCAGAAAAACCAACTTTTGGTTTTACTGATCTTCTATATAGTTCTTTTGTTCTCAATTTCATTTAGTTCTGCTTTGATCTTAGTTATTTCTTTTCTTCTGCTAGCTTTGGAATTAATTTGCTCTTCCTTTTCCAATTCCTTGAGACTGTTTATTAGATTGTTGATTTTTGAGTTTTCTATTTTTGTATGTGAGCATTCAATGCTATTAGTTTTCCTCTCAGGAATGCTTTTTCTGTATCCCACAGACTTTCATAACTTGTGTCCCTGTTATCATTTAGTTTGAAGAATGTTTTGATTTCTGTCTGTATTTCCTCCTTGACCCAATAGTTATTCAACAATAGATTGTTTAATTTCCATGACTTTGTGAAGTGGTGAGTATTGCTGTTGGAATTGAGCTCTAATTTTATACCACTATGATCTGAGAAGATATACAGTATAATTTCTATTTTTTTGAATTTGTTGAGGTCTGATTTGTGGCCTAGTGTGTGATCAATTTTGGAGAAAGTTCCATGAGCTGATGAGAAGAAAGTATATTCGGCTTTATTTGGGCAGAATGTTCTGTGGAGGTCTATCGGACCCTTTTGTTCTAGAGCTCTGTTTAAGTCCATTATTTCTTTGCTTATTTTCTGTTTGGAAGATCTGTCCAGTTCAGTCAGTGGGGTGTTTAAGTCCCTGGCTGTTATGGTGTTATTGTTTATCATGCTATTTAGATCAGACAGGGTTTGCTTTATATCATGGCCAACCTAGAATTCTCTACCTGGCAAAATTAAGCCTCATATATGAGGGAGAAATAAAGACCTTCCCAGATAAACAATCACTGATGGAATTTGCGAAGACCAGACCAGCCCTATAGGAAGTACTCAGACCCACATTATGTACTGAACAGTGGATTAGACACTCTTCAAAGTAAAATCATTCCATAGTTAAAGTCTAGAACCTGGACTCCACAATGGCTCAAGGAGTAAAACAAAACAATAGGAATTCACCTAACAATATAAACAGAAATTTACCTCAAATATCAATCCTCTCAATAAATGTGAATGGCTTGAATTGTTCTCTGAAGAGACATAGACTGGCAGAGTGGATAAAAATCCACAAGCCTAGTATCTTTTGTCTACAGGAAATGCATGTAACCCACAAAGATGCTTTCAGGCTCAAGGTCAAGGGATGGAAAACAATCCTCCAGGCAAATGGAAGTCAAAATAAAGCAAGGGTAGCTATACTTATTTCAGATAACATAAACTTTAAAATAGCAAAAGTAAGAAAGGACAAAGATAACCACTATATAATGGTGAAAGGGAAGATCCAACAGGAAGAATTAATAAGTTTTAATATTTATGCACCCAACTCATGGGGTTTTATTTTTAAAAGACAGGGTTTCACTGTCAACCGGGCTGGAGTACAGTGGCATGATCATATACACTATAACCTCGAAATCTTGGGCTCATGTCATCCTCTTGCCTCAGCCTCTCAATTTAGCTAGGATTACATGCCACTGTGACTGGTTAATTTTTAAATTTTTTGTAGAGATGAGGTCTCACTATGTTGCCTAGGCTGGTTTTGAACTCTTTGCTTCAAGCAGTCCTCCTTCCTTAGCCTCACAAAGTGCTGGGATTATAGGCATGAGCCACCACACCCAGCCTGCCTTTGCTATTCTTAGACTTTTGTGTTTCTATACACAATTTGCCAATTCCTACCAAAAAAATCTATTGAGATTACATTGAATCTGTAGATCAACTTGAGGAGGCTTGACATTTTTCAAATTAAGTCTATTCATAATATGGTATATCTTATATAGTCCTCCTTTAGACCTTCTTTAATTTCTTTTATTAACACTTTATAATCTTCTGTCTATATATTTTACACTTCATTTATTAGATTTTTTTCTGAGGTATTTGATACTTTTTTGAGGTTACTATAAATAGTCCTATTTTTCAAGTTTCATTTATTTTTGTACATATGTAGAAATACAATTGATTTTTGTAGATTGATCTTATATTCATTGGCTTTGATACAATCATTTATGTATTCGAATAATTTTTTGTATATTCTTCTCTTTTGAGTTTTTTGTCCATGACAGTTTTTGCTTACTATTTTATTACCTGAATCTACCACAATGACTATAAATTGGTGTTTCCAATCATCACTTTTTTGAATACCACCTTCATGATTTTTGCCATAACAATACCACTAGTAGTATCGTTTCATTAATATTAAAAAATGGCTGGGCATGGTGGCTCACGCCTGTAATCCTAGCACTCTGGGAGGCCGAGGTGGGTGGATTGCTCGAGGTCAGGAGTTCAAAACCAGCCTGAGCAATGAGCAAGACATTGTCTCTACCATAAATAGAAAGAAATTAATTGGCTAACTAATATATATAGAAAAAAATTAGCCAGGCATGGTGGCGCATGCCTGTAGTCCCTGCTACTCGGAAGGCTGAGGCAAAAGGATCACTTGAGCCCAGGAGTTTGAGGTTGCTGTGAGCTAGCCTGATGCCACAACACTCACTGTAGCCTGGGCAACAAAGTGAGACTCTGTCTCAAAAAAAAAAAAAAAAAAATCAATTTCAAATAGATTCTTCTGAAAATTCACCTCAAATTTAGCAATATTTGTGAAAATATAAATTTGCTGTACAAGTCTTTTTTTATACATTAAAGAGAATATGTAACCATTAAAGTATAAAACTTCATATTTGTTTTATATAAATCTCTGATAAATCTCTAGCATTACTCCAGGTACGTGTATTACACTTTGGAGCACAGTGCTGCAAATGTTAGTTATTTCATGTACGGTGATTATCAAAATGCTTAAACATAATAAAAATATTGTCATAGCTAATAATATTTTTAGTATTCATTTTTAGTAACTTGGTGAACTGTACACTTATGTTTTGTATGATTATGATGAGTATGCTTATAATCATTAATTCATGTTACCAAATAGAATATATATTTGAATGTGAAGCATCCACATACTATTTAATTGCATGCATTTAGGGTTTCTCCAAATGCAGGGTTAAAAGGGGTTATTAGTGCCCTCTAGAATAAAGGGGAGACAGTTATACCAAAACCAAATTCTATTCTCTCTCTGCTGGTATATTAGCTATCTATTACTGTATAGCAAATTATCTCCAAGTTGGCAGCATAAAACAACATGCATTTATTATCTCACAATTTCTGGGGATCAGGAATATTGGAGTGACTTGCTAGGTGGTTCTGGCTCAGGGTCTTTCATAAAGATGCCATCAAGATGTTGAGTGAGCCTGCAATCATCTGAAGGCTTGATATGCTTGAGGATCTGCTTATAAGATGACTCACTCACATGGCTAATGGGTGGATGCCTCGATTCCTTGCTGGCTGTTGTCAGGAGACCTCAGTCTCTCACTACGTGGATCTTTCCATAGGGTTGCTCAACGTGGCAGCTGAAATCAAATGATCAAAGGGAGAAGAGAGAAAATGTGCTCAAAATAGAAGTCTCAATGGCTTTTATAACCTAATCTTGGACTTGATAAACATCACATCTGTCGTATTCCATTGGTCACACAGACTAACCCTTGTACAATATGGGAGTGGATGGTACCAGAGTATGAATAATAGGAGACAGTGATCATAGGAGACCATCTTAGAGGCTGACTACCATATCTCAGAAACACAAATTGCTTGTTAGCACACAAATAATACTACTTAAACTTCGAATTTCTTAGGGCACAGGTTTGTCTTCTTTCTCTCTTTAGCTCTTTTTATTGTGAAAAATAACACATATACATAAAAGTATTTAAAACATAAATGTGCAGCTTATTAAATTATTAAAAACCTCGTATCTATGAAAAAACAATTACCCAGGTTAAGATACAGAACACTGCCAATACCCCAGAAGCCCCTCTCATTCTCCTGTCCAACTGCAATCTCCTTCCTCCCACCCTCATGGTGACTAGCGTGCAGATTTTAGGGTTTTCAGTGTGATTTCCTTAAAGTAGTTTACCACCTAAGAATGCATTCCTATTCACTGTAGTTTAGTTTTGACAATTTAAACATCCTATATAAAGGGAATCATGCAGTATGTGTTGTTTTGTGTCTCATTTCTCTGACCCAATATTATGTTCTTCAGATTCATTTACGTTGAGTGAAGCAGTTTGTTAACGTTCAGTGCTGGATAAGATGCCATTATATAAACAAGCCCAAATTTATTCACTTTATTATTGAATAATATGTGGGCTGTTTTCAGTATTTGGCAATTACAAATAAAGCTGCTGTGAACGTTCTTGTACATATTTCCTGGTGTACCTGTGCATGCATTTCTGCAGGATATATATATATACCTAGGAATAGAATTGTGTAGTCATTTTCAACTTTAGTAGAAATGCCAAACTGTTTTCCAAAGTGGTGGTAGTGATTTATACTCCCATATGCAGTGTATGAGAATGTCCCTTGTTCTATATCCTCACCAACATCTGGGATTTTAGCCATGTCGATGAGTGTGCAGTGGTATTTCACTGTGGTTTTAATTTGCATTTTCATGATCACCTGTGAGGTTTAATATGTTCAGTAACTATTTGAATTTCCTCTTTTGAGAACTTGCTCAAGTATTTTGTCTGTATTTCTGTGGAGGTATCTGTCTTTTTCTCACTGTTTTATAGCTATTGTTTATATATTGTGATATGAGTCTTTTTCTGTGGCATATGTCATTCCCCACTCCATTCTCTTCATGGCGTTTTTTGATAAACAGGTTATTAATTTTAATGAAGTCAAATATATGATTTTTTCCCTTGTTAGTTGTGTTATCCTGTGTGGCTCAGAAACCAGAGCCTGATTTTTACCATTAGGGAGTCTAGGGACTAGGGAATCTAGGGAGCAGGTGGGAGGGACAAAGAGAGCCAACACGAGGATGATTCATCACCCTGGACACACTATATCAAACCGATTGTTCAATCTGGGAACTGTGTCCTCAATGAACAAACTGCATCTCAACACCATCCTGGGACAAGTAAGATGGGGAAGAAATGGGGGAAAATTATTCATTGGCTTCTGGCTCTCATTGATCAAAATTCCATCCCATGGGGCATTAACTCCTTTCCACTTCCAGGTTGCATATATGAGTTTATAACTTAAAAAAACAGACAAACAAAACTCCTTACTGTCATATTAGTGGAGGTTAGTAACTTAATAGTGATAAATGCATGATTTAATCCATCATGTTTACAGAAAATCTTTTTTTTTTTTTTCAGAGATGGGGTTTCACTGTTTTGCCCAAGCTAGCCTCAAATGCCTGGGCTCAAACAATCACTCCAGCTTCAGCTTCCTGAGTAGCTGGGCTTATAGGTACATGCCACTTTACTGGTAGAAAATCATATTTTCAAACTGGTTATCACTGGTGTATAGGAATACTGGTAATATCAGAGTATTGCCATTAGTCACTGAGGAGGGAATGCCTATGCTCAGTTCTTATCTAAAGACTGTCAATGTTTTTAGCTGCCCACCCACTTGGCACACAGCTTCCCATAAATATATAGCCCCAAGCAGAAGGCTAGCAATAGTTTTGTCCGGCTTGCATGTAGAGGCAAGGGTGTCTTTGGCTGTAAGCTAAAAACCTGGCCTAGACTCTACTTCCTGGGAAGCACTTACATACCTCCATTACCTCACAGGGGCCAAATCTCTGATTCTTACCCTTGTTTCTAGACTCACTTCAAAGCCCAGGAGGTCTGTGGCTTTACCATATTCATGGGGGGGGGTTATCTCATTTTAGAGTATATATATTTAAATTTCTTTTCTTTTTATTTTTTAAGACTCATTAAGTACAGTAGTAAGAAGGAGGGAAAGTAGTAGAACAAGGAGTTCAATCTGTAACTGACAGTGAACAATCAAGTGAGATAACTCACTATTTTCAGACCAGCCCAGAGTGTATTAGTCTGCTTGGGCTGCTGTAACAAAATACCACAGATTGGGTGGCTTAAACAACAGATGTTTATTTCTCACAGTTCTGGAAGCTGGGATGTCCAAGATTAAGGTGCCAGCCAGTCAATTCAGTCTTGGTGGGGGGCTCTGTTCCTGGCTTGCAGATACCACCTTCTTACCTTCTAGCTGAGAGAGGCTCTAGTGTCTTTTCCTTTCTTTATCCTAATCCCATTTTGAGGGCCCCACCCTCAAGACTTCATCTAACCCAAAGGCCCCATCTCCAAATACCATCACATTGGGGGATAGGGCTTTAACATATTAATTTTGAGGGGAACAAAATTCAGTCCATAGCATAGAGCCTAGATCTCTTTACATTTGTCTTTTCAGGTTTAATCTATCATTGCTATATGTCTACTATAAGAAGGGTATGTGTTTGTGTGTATGTATGTGAAAGCCTTAACACATTTCACCATTTTCATCAGAAGTCTAACAAAAAATTCTTAAATCAATGAGGGCCAATAGTTGTGACAATATGTTAATTAGATTCAGCCTATTGTCTTTTGAGTCTCAGCCAAGGCCTCAAAGTTGGAAAGCAACATAATAGATACCACGTACTTTCCATCCCACATCTTATAGGGAGATGCTAAGAAATTGTGAACTAGTCTGCCAGCAATACTAATCATCAACATTCAGTCTATATAACAGAATAAGTGTTGTGTGTGAGGGTGACCTGTGGGCTGTATATTAGTATTTCCTCTCCTGCCACTCTGATGAATGGGGAGAGGTCTTTCTCTCTACCTGAGGCCATGTGAGATATAGGCCTTCACTAGAACCTCTTAGAATGTTTGGTTTGTGTCTCCTGGGGTTTGGAGGTCCACAGGGACCAATGTCTTAATCCCTATCTGGGAGGAAGTCCAAAAGCAAGATACTGGCTAACTAACAGTGCTGGGATACCGAGTCAGGTGGTAGCATGGGGAGTGAGCTTCACTGCCCTCACCACTGGGACAAAAATGAATGAATTATCCTGTGAGCCAAGTATACCTAGAAGCTTGGAGTCATTTAAAAAGGATCTTTTCCATGAGGGATGCCCAGAGAGTAAAGGGACTCCTAGGGGAGTGAGTTTTACATGGGTTGAGGGAGGAGAGTCATAGACAGTCAACCAGAGGAGAAGCATCACCTAGTTCCCAGCACGAGAGTCCTAGAAAAGCCCACAAAGGTGATATAAGAGAGAAGAGCCAACACTTGTGAGTGCTCCATACCCACAGGGAACACATTTTGGAGATAACAGCCTCCTGCACCAACCAGGAAAGTCTGTGTTCTTTCCCTCTAATCCCTTCTCCTCCTGCACCAAATGGGGGTTGGAGATGGTGTCAGAAATAGCAACCAGCCAATGGGAAAGGAGAAGTAAAATCTGAGAAGTAAAAGCAGGGATGTGGAAAGGACTACCGCACCCTCCCTTCATCACAGCAAGCTTCAAATTTGAAGCAGGCAAGAGTTAGGGGAGAACTTTTAGCTTAAAGTTTTATTTTGCTTTGGTTTTGAGACAGGGTCTCACCCTGTCACCCAGGCTGGAGTGCAGTGGCATGATCATAGCTCACTGTAACCCCAAACTCCTGGGCTCGGGGATCTTCCTGCCTCAGCCTCCCAAGTCCTTGGGACAACAGGTGCACACCACCATGACCAGCTAATTTTTTTACTTTTGTAGAGAAGGGGTCTCACTATGTTACCCATGCTGGTCTCAAGCTTCCAGCCTCTAGTGATCCTCCTGCCTTGGCCTCCCAAAGTGCTGGGATTATAGGTGTGAGCCACTGCACCAGCCTAAAGTTTAAAGTTTTAATTATTACCCTGGCCTGGACTAAACATTTTCACTACTGCAATAAGGCTACTCATGTGACTGAAAAAATACTTGAAAACTGAAGGGATTTGCAAAAGATTTCATGCATGTCACAGAAAGTATTACACATAGGGCCAGTGTGAAGAGGAAGCAGTTTTGTGATTATATATCACAAAGGCCAGCTCCTTTGATAAAAATACTTATTCAGATAGAAAAGGATTGAGGAGGGAAGTATAATGCAGCCTGATTTAAAGTGTATTGACTTCAAGTATTTGTACACACTGATTCACATTTTCTTCACATTTACTTAGATATCACCAAAAGTGTGGGAAACAAAACCAACATCTAGGCTAATAAAGACAGGGCATATACCTCTGACAGATTTTTATTATTTTTTCTTTAAAATAACTTTTATGGGTTTTTTATTTTACATAAATTATATATAAAGAGTGAAGCTGAGAGTAAGAAAAACCAACTAGTAATAATTTTATACTTTACTTTTACTGAGCTATGATGTGAGCATATGCCATTATACAAACATGTGAAATTGGATATATTTTAAATTTAATACAAAAACTGTCAATGAAAAAAAACCCAAAATTCTGTAAAATAATTTTAAGAGGTTCACTTTGAGCCAAATATGTACAAGTATGACCCAGAGAGCCACTCCCAAGAAGGCTTAAGCAAGTGGTCTTTCCATGGTTGCGTTACAGTTTGGTTTTATACATTTTAAGGAGACAGGAATTACACATAAAGTCAAAAATCAATACATAGAAGGTGTACACTGGTCTGCCCCAAAAAGGTAGGACATCTCCAAGTGGGGATTTACAGGTTATAGGTGGGTTTAAAGATTCTCTGATTTGTAATTGATTAAAGAAATGAAGTTTTGTCTAAAGGCTTGAAACATTTTAAGTTAAGGAAGTCACTGAACATATATTGGATATATATTGAGACTCAAGTGATCTGTTAAGTAAATTGATGATCTATAGGTGTGGTTTAACTTTTGTCTTACATGACCCTAGGCTTGCTAATGATTTTATTGCTAATGATTTTGTATCTTATTCTTACAAAAATAACTCCAAAAAAAACAAGGTATAGCTAGGTGTCTGACCTCCCTTCTCCTCATGGCTGGCAACTCTGTTAAAGGGTTTTTTATGGGTGGTGTCTCCCTTGGCCAAGAGGGGGGGTCTATTCACTCGGTTAGGGAGGCTTAAGATTTTATTTTAGCTCACAAAACTTAAATTAGAAAATCAAAATCTTTTATAATTAAATTTTTCTTTTTTCTGCCTTGGCTTTGAAATCAGAAACCTGATTTTTTTTTTTTTTTTTTTTTTTGGAGACAGAGTCTCGCTCTGTTGCCCAGGTAGAATGCAATGGTTGGGATCTGCTCTGCTATTGCTCAGGCTGGCCTCAAACTCCTCACCTCATGTGATCTTCCTGTCTTGGCCTCTAAGAGTGTTAGGATTACAGGTGAGCCACCACACCTGGCCAGAAACCTGATTTTTTTTTAGATAGGGTCTCCCTCTGTTGCCTGGGCTAGAGTGCAGTGAAGGTCAACATAGCCCACTGAAACCTCAAAATCCTGGGATCAAGCAATTCTCTTACTGTCAGCCTCCTGAGTGGCTGGAACTATAGGCAAGCACCACTATGCCCTGGTTAATTTTTCTACTTTTTGTAGAGACCAGTTATCCCAACGTTGCTCAGGTTGGTCACCAACTGCTGATCTCAAGCCATGGTCCCCTCAGCTTCCCAAAGTGCTAGGATTATAGGCCAGAGCCACGAAGACTGGCCCTGATTTTTTTTTTTTTTTAGCCAATTTCAGGTTTTGTATTATATTTCTAGTTGATAGATGAAAAATATTAAGCCATTGTTTACAGTCCACATTTTTTTTTCATGTTTTGACTATTGTGTTCTTTGTGTTGTTTTTTCTTGACTTTTATAATTAGGTTGCAGAGCCCCGAGACTGGCATCTAGGGAAATTCTAGTCATACGGTTGGGGGGCAGTGGTGGTATCAGAATCTCTCACAAAAAACTCGCCTGTTTGTCATGATATGGACCCCTGGTAGTGAGTGACCTCCACCATGACCACAAATACTCGCTCAGAGAAAGACCTCTCGAAAACTTACTAATGTCTATTTTGTGTTTGATTCTCACCCCTAACCCGCACTTTCCCATCTTCAATTTCAACCTCTATAAATCAGATAAACTGCGAAGTAAACTGAATTCCTAGTTGTGCTGCTTCCGTGGTGGCCAAGACATGGGCAGGCGCTCTCGCCAAGGTGCATAACCTCCGACATAGCTGTAAGGCTGGTGGTGGCCTCCCTCCCCTCCCTAGATCAAAAAAGAAAAGGCTCAGGAGACCCCCGCCAAGGACAACTGCCAGGCCCCACTGAGAACAACCACATCTAGATGTCAACCCGGATAAGAAAGTTTTGGCTCCTGGATTCCGCAAATAGTGGCAGCCCCTTCTATTTATTTCTCAATGACCACCAAAAGTCACAGTGGAAAAACCCCAGCTGTTCCCGCCAAAAGTCCTCAGCCCACTTAAAACGGTATAAAAGCCTTCCCCCCTTTCAAACGGGTGCGACTTCTCAACCCCTCTCTCTTGGGACCCCTGAACCTCCAGCGGCAGCACTCAATAAAGCCACGTTGTTTGGCCCCACTCTCTCTCTCTGTTTTTTCTTTTCGTTGCTGCCCAAAACTTTACAATAGCTAACGTTTTGAGGAATCATTTATATTCCGGGGGTCAGGGAAAAGGCGAAGATGATCTTGGGTCTCGAAATGCCCAGTCCCGAGGCCTCAGGCATCTCCAGAAAACCAGACTCTCCTCCCGCCAATCCCTCCCTTCCGCCCCGCCCACCCCGCGTGGAGGCCCTCAGGGTCACGTGGCCGCCGGGGGAGGGGAAGTGGGTGGCTCAGCGGCCGCCATCTTAAGCGCTTGGAGGCGGAGCGTGCCGAGCTCAGGGAACGCGCTTCGTTTCCCCTCCCCTCGTCAGCCTCGCGCCGGCCTCCGCGCTCCTCCCCACTTCTCCTGGCTCCTGTGGCCGCTCCCTGAGTGGAGGAGCCTGGAGCCCCAGAGGCGGGGGGGTGTGTCGGACGCGTGCTCGCGCCCTCCAACCGCCGGCCGCGGCCACGGGGGCGCGCTCGGCCGAACCCCCGGCTGTGGCGCTGGGCCGAGGGGAGGGGGCTGCTCTGGCGTCTGAGGTGGCGCGCGGCGGCCGTGGTGGTGGTGGGGGCTGCAGCTACGGCGGCGCGCTCGGGGCCCGCGTCTAGGGCGCCCCCGGGTTGGAGCTGCAGCCGTGGCCGCTGCTTCCAGAACCATGTACCGCAGCGGCGCCCGCTCCTCCGTCTCTTCTCACCGGCCTAAAGACGGCGGCGGTGGCGGCCCGCGCACCAGTCGCAGCTCCGGCTCCTCCTCAGGCCCGGCTCGCCGCACCTCGCCGCCGCCCTCCGGTTCCTCCTCGTCGAGGACCCCGGCTCGGCGACCCCGCTCGCCCTCAGGGCACCGCGGCCGCCGGGCCTCGCCGTCCCCGCCGCGGGCCCGTCGTGGCTCCCCGTCGCCACCGCGGGGCCGACGACTCTTCCCGCCGGGCCCGGCTGGCTTCCGAGGCAGCAGCCGGGGGGAGTCCCGCGCCGACTTCTCCCGGGACGGCCGCGGAGACCATCCAGGCGACAGCGGCAGCCGGGTAATCCCACCCCTCATCCAGGACCCTCCATACCCCAGCCCCTTCGCTTGCAATTGCCGTTTCCAGAAACGCTTGTAACTCAGACGCCCTGAGGCCTCCAGGCCAGGGTCCTAAATTCGAAGCCTTCCCCCAGCCCCGTTGGCAATGATGCTGGAGCCGGGAGCCTCCCTGCCGGCCTGGGGAGCTTCGCTCACACAATAACGGACTCGGAGCCGGGCGCGCCAGGTCGGGAGTGCGTGCTCCATTTCTCAGGATGTTCCCTCACTCTGGATGAGGTGTGGAAAAGTTTGCCAGGGCGAGGGGAATTTCGTCCGTACCGTGTGTCTGGTACTTTCTTTTTTGTGAAGAGATGCCACACTGGAAGTGGTACTTTTTAGAGTTGACATTTCCTCAGGGTTGCGTGGTGTTTATTCCCTTAAGCCTGAGCTGCCCCCTCTGGGTCCTAGAAAAGAAATTGAAATGTCTGTCTTTGTGGCGAGTTTGGGAAGCTAACCTAGTGCGGTTAACTAGACAAGAGGTCAGGAGTGTAAACTTAGTTTGTCTGAGTTGGAGCTGCTTCTCCGAAATAAGTGAGAATAACTACAGTCATTGTAGTAGTCACTACCACTTACTTACAAAGATATATGGCTGGGATTATAGTTGGCCCTTCACTTTACACATTCTTTGAACCCCCTCAACCCTCTGAGGTGAGGCAGTCAATATTATTCCATGTTGTACAGCTGAGGAACCAACCCGGTAAGAGGTTCTAAGTAACTAGCCCAAGGTTTCACAGCTAAGAAGTGGTGGAGCTGTGATTGAACTTAGATCTGCCTGATTCCCCAAACCTTTGATTTTTAACCTTATATTTCACTGCTAGAGCAACAGAGCATGAGATTAAGAAGTTTATCTTAGAGATAACATTGACCTCTCAACATCACCATTAAAGTAGAACCTCCAGGCAAGATTTGTTGTTTTGGAATTTGTTTTTATTTTCATTTCATCAATCTTTTCTTCAACCCAGTGACAAAGTTTGTGTTTTCTTGAGTTGCTCTCTAACATGTATCCATAACATGTATCCAAGTACTCAGGGCACTCTGGTCCTAGGTGAATGGACTTGTCCCTGTGTTAAGATTTTCAAAGCTGAGCAGTGCCGGTGTGAATGTCAGGCACTACAGAGGAAGCAAGGAGAATAGAATGCTTGTTTCCACAACTTCCCTTTTCTTCTCCAATGCACAATTTATTTGCTCCAGTCTTCTCTATCTCTAAATGGCATCATCCACTGCTCAAGTCAGAAAGTCATCATTTCCCTTCTTCTAACATCTAATCTGTCAAATTAACCTCATCTGTCTAACCTGTTATCTCTGCCTCCAAAGTACATACTCCAAAGTGTCCTCCTGCTGCCATCACACTGGTCTAAATCCTATTACCTCTTGCATGGATTGTTTGCATTTGGCTCCTTTACACCCTGCTCTTGCTATGCTCTAGTTTATTCTGCAATCAACTAGCAATCAAAATAATTTTTAAACCTATACTTTATACATTTGACAAGTATTTAGTGAACATCTGTGTAGTAGGTACTGTTCTGGGACCTGGGGATACAATAGTAAACAAACCAGACAAAAACTCCTACCCTCCTAAAGTTATTCTAGCAGAGAGAGTTGGTTAAGTCAGAAATGCCATAGCATGTTTTTTTTTTTTTTTGAAACAGAGTCTCACTCTGTTGCCCAGGTCCATGGCATCAGCCTAGCTCACAGCAACCTCAAACTCCTGGGCTTAAGCGATCCTCCTGCCTCTGCCTCCCAAGTGGCTGGCACTACAGGCATACACCACCTTGCCCAGCTAATTTTTCTATATATATTTTAGTTGGCCAATTAATGTCTTTCTATTTTTAGTAGTGATGACATCTCGCTCTTGCTCAGGCTAGTTTCGATCTCCTGACCTTGAACAATCCACCTGCCTCCTTGGCCTCCCAAAGTGTTAGGATTACAGGTGTGAGCCACCACGCCCGGCCATTTTAATATTAAGGAAACAATACTACTAGCGGTATTGTTATGGCAGAAATCATGAAGGTGGTATTCAAAAACCATGCCATGGCATGTTAAATGTGATTAAATACTGAGGAGGAAATGAAGCAGAGGAGGGAGTGCAACAATTTTTGATAGGGTAGCCAGGGAAGGCCTTCTGAGAAGGTGACTTTTAAATAAAGACCTGCAGGAGGTGAGGGTGTGAATAGTACAAGCATCTGGAGGAAAAACATCAGATCTTACTCTCCTGCTTAAAACTGTCCAGTGGCTTTTATTACACTAAGAATAAACTCCAAATTTCCTAACTAATTTCTGCCTGTCTTTTCCTCTTCTGTCATCATTTGCTGCAGCCACACTGGTTGTCTTTCCGTTACTTAAAACATGCCAAGCTCATTACTGAGGTGATTCTTCCCTTTGCCTGAAACATGCTTCTGCCTGTTCTTTATAAGGCTGACATCTCATCATTCAGGCCTCAGCTTTTCACCTCAGAAGAGCCTTTTCTAACCATCTTATCTGCAATAATTCCTTTTCCCCAGTCTCTTTCATGGTATCATGTTTTAATGACTATACAGCATTTATGGCTATCAGAAGTACTTTTTGACTCCTCACTTAAAATGTATAGATTCTGAGATCAGGGACTTTATTGACTTCTCTGTTCCCACGTCTAGTAAAAATGAGAGGTCCCTATTTGGGAGGATTGGCAGTATGGGCTTTTTTCCCTAAGAAAATGATAATTTTTTTAAAAGCACTTTACTTTTATTTTTATTTATTTTGAGACAGAGTCTTGCTTTGTTGTCCAGGCTAGAGTGAGTGCCGTGGCATCAGCCTAGCTCACAGCAACCTCAAACTCCTGGGCTCAAGCGATCCTCCTGCCTCAGCCTTCCGAGTAGCTGGGACTACAGGCATATATCAGTTGGCCAATTAATTTCTTTCTATTTATGGTAGAGGCGGGGTCTCGCTCTTGCTCAGGCTGGTTTTGAACTCCTGACCTCGAGCAATCCACCTACCTCGGCCTCCCAGAGAGCTAGCGTTACAGGCGTTGAGCCACCGCACCTGGCCAGCACTTTACTTTTGGAGTAATATCTTACCATAACTATTTCTCACTTTGTTGGACCACAGCATAGGAAGGAGAATGTTTTGGGAATAGGGATGTCTTAGCTGTATTGACTGACCATATTATCTTTTATAGAGACGCTCTCCTGGTCTGCGTTCTGACTCTTCTTTGGAACAGAGCTTAAGGATCACTGTTGGCAATGATCACTTTTGTGTTACCACACCAGAACGGCGACGGCTTAGTGATCGACTGGGATCACCAGTGGATAATCTGGAGGACATGGACAGGTAGGTTTTAGTTAAGGCAGGGTGCACTGTACTCATACTTGAAGGCAAAAATATTGCTGCTTTCTGAATGATGTATTTGAAGGATGGTGCCAGCACTAAAATTATTCCCTGTGTCCATGTGTCCATGTCTTCAGTATAAAGTATGACGTTGGAAAAAGCTTTGTGTATGGGGAGAGTTTATTGATGTAGACTCTTGCTAAATAAATTGTATAAAAGAAAAAACAAAAATGTTATCCTAGTCTGACTACAAAGAAGAGACAGAGAAGACATAATCAGAGTCCCCCAAATCAAAAACAGTTGAGATGGAGAGGATTCTAAAATACTGAAACTTTGAGTGGGTCCCTTCTTCAAAGGTAAGTTCTGGACAAAGTAGGGAATCTTTTTTTAATTATATTTTTTTAGCTTGTCCAGGCGAAAATATAGATTCAGAAAGTGTTAAAATAAATTCATGTCTAATATATGTATGTATATTAAGTATATAAAGCATTAACAGAAAGTTAGAGATCTTTAAAAATGTTATTACTTTATGACTATTAAGTGCTGAAGAAGGGCAACTACACCCCACAGAGTGTTGAATATAGACCTTAGGTACTAGGAACTTAACGATACATAGGGAGGTAAATAATCACATTGGGTGTTTTTCACCTCACAAAAGTAAAAAAGTAAGGATGGCAATGCAGGAGAGCACTTTCTCAGAGTCAAGACTGTTAGGTCTCTGCTTAGCACATTGGGAGTTTTCATAAATGATTAGCAGTAGCAGTAAATCAGTGTAATGTCTGTCTGTGCACTGGTGCACAGAGCATAGCCAGGCAGGTGGGGGACAGCTGGGCAGGAAATCTGAGGACCAGCATTGCCATTGGTAATATGTACTTCAAAGCTCCAGTGGCTGTGGAGGCAGTGTAACAAGGCAGGACAGTCTTAGGTCATATAACACTGAAATTTCTGAAGATAGGGCTTAAATGTATGTGACTATATCTCTTAATTGAGGCAACAGCTCTTGCCTTTCCGGCTACTTCTATTTTGGGAGATGATTGAGTAGGCAGTCTGGGTAGGTGGTGTGTGGTATGATTGTCTTCCTTCCTTGCTGAGGTTTTGAGTTAACTTCAGCATTTCCTCTTGTTAGGCTTAGAATGTCACCTCCCCTTCACATAAACTTTGTTGTGCATGTATGCTTTAGATAACCAATTGTATTTTTAAATTATAAAAATTAAAATTTTAGGGAGTTTGGGACAATAATCTTCTAGAGTCATGTATTTTAGAGAAACAAGTATACTTTAAGAAAAGTGAGATTAAGATTCTAAGTGGAGGTGCAAGGTCATCATTTATACTTTTGCTCCCTATACATTTATGTTCCTTTCCTCCTATTCAGTATAGTTTGTGTGGATAATTATTGTGCACTAAAACTAATCCACAGGACAATTGGCGCACTCAGGATGACTTCTCAAAGTGAGTCTAGTCTTCAGTCAGTGAAATAAGCCATTTATATCCTTTGTATGTAAATGTTGTTTCTTCTTCTTTTTTTTTTTTTTTCCTGAGACCCTACTATTCTTTCTTTTCCTTTATTGAGTCTGTTAAGTTTTATGTCAGGCTTGGGTGACAGTCAAGTTCCCAGGGTTGTTAGTATCCTCACTTCAGCAGCCCTATATGTAGAACTGTAACTTATTCTGAAAGGAGAACTTGAACAGGTTGTGTGAAAAATACTGAGACATTTAGCTTTTAAAGACTTGTGGGTGTGAGGTCTGTTTCTCCTGTTCATCAAAGTACTTTGCACATTAAGTGTTCTACTCATGGAATTCTTATCTCCTAATTCCTTCTCCATGCCTTACCTGACATAGATTGAAGGAATAGGAGTTTTTTTTCCCCCTTCTGATTTACCTTGGGGACTAGACAGAAGCAAATACCTTTCTTTAGGCATTTTGGGGATTCATCAAAGGAAAAGAATGGAGATTTAGGACTCTGAAGGATTTTTTAAAAAAATCATATACATATTTTTTTTTAGAGACAAGGTCTCACTCTGTTGCCCAGGCAGGAGTGCAGTGGCATGATCATAGCTCACTGCAGCTTCAAACTTCTGGGTTGAAGTGGTCCCTGCCTCAGCCTCCCAAAGTGCTGGGATTACAGATGTGAGCCACTGTGCCCAGCCCATACACATTTTTTAATAGCTTTATTGGAATATAGGCCAGGCACAGTGGCTCAGACCTGTAATCCTAGCACTCTGGGAGGCCGAGGTGGGTAGATCATTTGAGCTCAGGAGTTCAAGACCAGCCTGAGCAAGAGCGAGACCTTATCTTTACTAAAAGTAGAAAGAAATTAATTGGCCAACTAAAAATATATAGAAAAACTTAGCCAGGCATGGTGATACATGCCTGTAGTCCCAGCTACTCGAGAGGCTGAAGCAAAAGGATTGCTTGAGCCCAGAAGTTTGACGTTGCTGTGAGCTAGGCTGATGCCACGACACTCTAGCCCAGGCAACAGAGTGAGACTCTGTCTCAAAAAAAAAAAACAAAATATAGTTCGTATACAGTACAATTCACCCATTGAAAGTGTACAGTTCAGTGACTTTCCATATATTCACAGAGTTGTATGTCTACCCTACAATCAATTTTAGAACATTTTTATTACTCCAGAAAGAAACCATATACCTTTTAGCCATTACTCCCTTCATCCTACCCCCAGCCTTAGGTAATCACTAATCTACTTTCTATCTCTATAGATTTCCCTATTTTGGATATTTCATATAAATAGAATCATATACTATTTGGTCCTTTGTGACTGGCTACTTAGCATAATGTTTGGTTAAGATTCATCCATGCTTATAGCGTTCTTTTTTTTTTTTTATCACTGATAACATTTCATTGTTTGGATATACCACATTTTGTTTTGTACATTCAATGGTGAATGCATGGATAACATTTGGGTTATTTTCACCTTTTGGCTCTTATGAATAATACTACTGTGAACATTTGTGTATAAGCTTTTATGTGGACATATATATTTTTTATCTTAATGGAAATTTGTAAACACAGAAAAGTAGAGAGAACTCCCATATACCCATCACCCATATTCAACAATTTTTTAAATAGACCTTATTTTAGAAAATAGTTAGATTTAACCAAGGCTTTCAGAGAGTATCCATCACTGAACTATTTTAGGCTATAGGAGATGAGGCCCTTTTTAGGGCTCAGTCTTACTGCAGCCAGTTCTTTCTCTCATCCTTTGGGAGTCTAGGGGAAGGAGAACATGAACTTCTAATAAACCACCTGGTTTTTGCCTATATTTACATGATGGCTCTTTATTTTTTAATGTTTTTATGCCTTATTTCATTGTTCTATGCCTCCTTTTGCTGGAGATTTCAAGTCAGGCTTTCTAAAAGCAATCTTATTTCTAGCTTCTTAATATTTAGTGCTGGGTTAGATCTTGGCTTAGTATGCTATTGGATGGTGATTTGGGATGGTTCTAGCGGGGAGCTGAACATGGGAATGTAGATGAATTTGCCACTACCCATGGAGTCTATGTTTTACTCCCCTACACTAATATGATCAGAGACTTTGGTAGATAGTGTTTTAGCAATGGAGTGACTCAACTCATGAACATTCCTTACTAGAAATAGGTGTTGTTTTCAGCTAACCTACAGAGTAGAATTTTTTACTCCAGTTATGTTTGATTTCAGAAATCATCTTTGGTTTATTCCCATTCCTTCCTATTTCATACTACATTGAAATCTTAAAATTCCCCAGATTCTTGGGGAGGAGATTGGTAACAGGAACCTGGATTCCCACATGTGGCATTCTTGATATAGAGGATGTGATAAAGTTAATCCTTGATAGCCTTTCACCACTTTATTTATAGCTAGTGTCCAGGTATACAACTTTGAGCAGAGGCAGGACTGGTGAATAAGAAAAGGCAACTTTTTGATGTTCTGCTAATGTAGTCCCAGAGATAGGAAGGCAACTATTAAAAAGCAAGGAAAAGTCATTTCTAGAAACTCACAAAAAACAAAAGTAGTTACTAGAAACTGTAGAAAATACCAATAATTACCATCCTATAGATGGTAATTCACTTTGGAATGTGAGTGACATGTAAGCACTTTTACATTTAGATTATTTTAAAATTACATACTTAAAGTGCTAGAGGATCTTTCTTTCAATCTATGATTTAAATCAGAATCTTCCCACCTGTGAGAATCCAGGTGCCTGTTAGCAATCTCCTACCAAAGAATCTGGGGAATTTCAAGATTTCAATATAGTATGAAATAGGAAGGAAGAGGAATGAATTAAGGATGCTTTCTGAAATCAAACATAGCTGGAGTAGAAAATTCTACTCTAGACATTAGCTGAAAATAAAACCTATTTCCAATGAGGAATGTTCGTGAGTTGAGTCACTCCATTGCTAAAATACTATCTATTATAAAAGCTCTGTGGCCACAGTGCCCCCCAAAATTTGGACTATTGTGTGCGGTGTAGAGCTCTGAGCTGAAAGGACAGATGTCCCATCCTGTATTTTTCCCTTCATGCCGTGAAGATCCAAGACCTTTGTTGTTTCTATGAAATGAAACTATGTAGTGAAGTAAACCATCGCTTACTCTTTCCTGGGCCCAAGATTAGCAGAGTGCTTGTTGATAACCAGGCAAGGAAGGAAAGAGAGTGACAAAACAGGCTGTGAGGGAGTTTTGTGGTTTTAATATGTGAGCCAGCAATACAAAGCATTGAAGAACCTTCTAAAATGTATGAAAAAAATCATGCTAATTAGAGCAATTAAAAAAATTTTTTCCCCCACAGTGAAACATCTTTTTATCCAGATGAAATATTATACAGATATAAGGTTGGGGATAGTGATTTCAATGAAGTAGAAGGGCTAGAGTGCTGCCAGTTCTGCTTTTCCAGCACCTCCTTCCTTTTAACAGGTCCTGAGAACTCTAGAATCTCTGTGGAACACAGTTTAAAAACCACTGATCTGGACTGATGTTTCTCAAACTTTTTTTTTTTTTTTTGAGACAGAATCTCGCTTTCTTGCCCAGGCTAGAGTGAGTGCCGTGGCATCAGCCTGGCTCACAGCAACCTCAATCTCCTGGGCTCAGTGATCCTACTGCCTCAGCCTCCTAAGTAGCTGGGACTACAGGCATGCACCACCATGCCCGGCTAATTTTTTGCATATATGTTTTTAGTTGGTCAGTCAATTTCTTTCTATTTTTGGTAGAGACAGAGTCTCGCTCAGGCTGGTTTCGAACTCCTGACCTCGAGCTATCTGCCTGCCTCTGCCTGTTTCTCAAACTTTAAGTGCAAACACATACCTGGAGATCTTGTTACAATGCAGATTCTGGTTCAGTAGGGTTGGGATGGAGCCTAAGAATCTGTATTTCTTTTTTTTTTTTTTGAGACAGAGTCTCTCTTTATTGCCCAGGCTAGAGTGAGTGCCATGGCGTCAGCCTAGCTCACAGCAACCTCAAACTCCTGGGCTCAAGCAATCCTGCTGCCTCAGCCTCCCAAGTAGCTGGGACTACAGGCATGCGCCACCATGCCCGGCTAATTTTTTTCTATATATATTAGTTGGCCAATTAATTTCTTTCTATTTATAGTAGAGATGGGGTCTCGCTCTTGCTCAGGGTGGTCTCGAACTCCTGAGCTCAAATGATCCGCCCACCTCGGCCTCCCAGAGAGCTAGGATTACAGGCTTGAGCCACCGCGCCCGGCCAGAATCTGTATTTCTAAAACGTTCCCAGGTAATGCTAATGCTGCTGGTCCATACTACACTTTTACCAGCAAAGAGCTAAAATTTAGCTAAGGTGGAGCTGTGTAGCTTGCATGATACTCTGCATCCCCAAAGTCTAGTCAAAGAAACTAGCTTAAGGGGTCTATCTATTAATAGATGTATTGGTAATATCACCCCTTCGTTAGAGGCTGAAGCTGCTTGCACCACTGGGGAAAGGAAGAGAAAATGTTCTACATACTATACATAGATCTGTTTTTGGACTTCATGCTTATAGTCTTTTGCCCCAAGCACTGTACAGCACCCTTGCCATATATCGGTCTCTTAGCTTTGTGTACTCTTGCTCTTTTCAAGTCCATTATATTCAGTGACGCTTGTCTCTTTCTTTAGGGATGATCTGACTGATGACTCTGTCTTCACTCGAAGCTCCCAATGCTCTCGGAGTCTTGAGAGATATATTTCCCAGGAGGAGGAGCCTCTCAGTCCCTTCTTGGGACAACTTGATGAGGACTACCGAACAAGAGAAACTTTCCTGCATCGATCTGATTATAGTCCCCATATCAGTTGTCATGATGAGCTGTTGCGGGGAACAGAACGAAGTAGAGAAAAACTCAAAGGCTCCTACTCTGTACGATCTGAGGAGAGGAGTCGGGAAGCCAAAAGAGTCCGTTATGATGACACAGAGAAGATACACAGCATGGGAGGGGATCACTCAAGTTTTACATCAGGGACTCGCAACTATCGACAGCGTAGACGAAGCCCAAGCCCTAGGTTTCTAGACCCTGAGTTTCGAGAGCTGGATCTTGCCAGGCGAAAGCGAGAGGAAGAGGAAGAACGAAATAGGAGCTTGAGTCAGGAGCTGGTGGAAGTTGATGGTGATGGCACTAGTTGTCCCATCCCTGGATTATCAGGTGTCCTAACAGCATCGGAGTCAGGATATTCTTTGCATCGGCCTGAGGAAGTATCTGTGATGCCCAAGAAGTCCATTTTGAAGAAGCGGATTGAGGTGGACATAGAGCCTTCCATGCAGGTCTCTGCTGCATATCTTCTAGGGTCTCTTATTAATCCCTTTACTATCTTAAAGCCTGGTTACTTCCCTGGGGGCTGTGTCCCTAATAGTATGTTTGTAATATATGCTGGACCAACATTGTTATGCCTATGGGCTGTACTTTCTAGGACTTTCCAAATGAAACTGTAGGCCTCATATGCATCAGTAGAGAGTTTCTATTGCCATATAATAGGCTTTCTAAACAGACGTTTTGGAGAGTAGTAACTGTTGTAAGTTTCTTCCTTAAATTGGACAGCCCTGTAGGAATCTTTGAATATGGGTTTCTTGGAAAGGAAGCTTAAAGGGCAAGGGAAGGAGATGATCTCAATTTCCTTATCTTTCTTTAGAGAGAAGACAAAATGTATGAGTTGTAGAACACTAGATAAGAAATCAGGTGATTCTGATTTTAGACTCACCTCTGCCACCAACTTGCTGTGTGATTTTTAGACAAGTCACCTCACCATTTTGGGCCTTGATATTTTTTCCCTCACCTGTGAAAGTATGTTTAGGCAAGACCGCTAGTTTTTAGGTGTCCTCTCAAGAGCTAAAGTCTTCTGAGGACGTGCCTAGGCTGATCAGTTGGGTTTCCAGAGTTTCCTATCCCCACTTCAGCCAAAGCAGCTCCACTTTTGTGTGTTTTTTTCTTTTGGGGATCCATAGAGAAGAAAACAAACAAGCTAGGGGATCTTTAAAATCCTTTGGAATTCAGATTCTTTGATAAATTCTATAAAAAATTGGCAAAAATGGGGATTTCATTTAATTTGCCTCTTTTCCTGTTTCTCCTTGCTATAGCAGAGACATCAAGGGACATGAGGACCCATATCTTAAACCTGGCTGGGAATACTTTACCTCCCTTTTATACATACTTATATCTCCCCTATTAAGTGAGAAAGAACAAAGTATTTAAGTATTAATATTTATCTCAATTACTAGTGTTCTGAGATTCTGCATAGGGGCTAAATCAGTTGTTTTTGTCTTTGCAGCTGGAGAGTTTTTCCAGCAGTACCAGCTCCAGTCAGGATCATCCCCTCTACTCTGGACACCCATCTCTTCCACTAAGTGGTGCTATTGCTGCCTTTGCCTCAGAGATTGAAAACAAGGGGACTATGGTAGAGACTTCCCTGAAGGAACCTCAGGGCAACCTCTACCAATGGAGTCCCCTCCCTGGGATGCCCAAAGACAATAGTCCTCTCAGAGAAAAATTTGGAGGTTTTCTGTGCCGCAAGGAGAAACTGGATATGAAGGCTGAGGGACCTGACCGAAACACAGACTTCTTACTGCCCCATGAGAAAGCTAGCCAGGATGGCAGTGGTTTTTCCCGCATTCTGAGCATGTTGGCTGATTCTACCAGTACACAGGAAAAAAGGCGACGTAGCTTCCCTGACATTGAGGATGAGGAGAAATTTCTCTATGGGGATGAAGAAGAGGACTCAAAGGCAGAATCTCTACCAAAGCCCCTTGGGGGCTCTGAAAGTGAAGTTATGAGGCAAAAGACAAGCTCCCTGCCCTCTTCAGCTCCAGCTGTAAAGCTAGAATCTCTAGAAGAGACCAATCCTGAATATGCCAAGATTCATGACTTGCTTAAGACCATAGGTCTGGATATTGGAGTAGCAGAGATTAGTAAACTGGCTGCGCGCACCCAGGAACGACTTCATGGCAAGAAGCCATCATCACGATCCTCAGCTGACCGCTGTTCCTCAGTTGACCGGCATTTTTCAGCTGACCGCTGTTCCTCAGTTGACCACCATTTCTCAGCTGATCGGCGCTCCTCAGATCCCCACAGACTGGAGAGCAGGGATGCACACCATAGCAATACTCTCTCCCCGGAGGTGTCCCATCCACACCCAGCCTCCCCTGTGGATCCTTACCTACTCACAAAAAACAGCCCCCCATTTCTAAAGTCTGACCATCCAATGGGTCATATTTCAGGCCCAGAGGTGGTTGGCAGTGGGTTTCAGTCATCTGTTGCAGTCAGGTGCATGTTGCCATCAGCCCCATCTGCCCCAATTAGACTTCCACATTCTCCTTCTTTATCTCAGTTTCATATGCCAAGGGCCTCTCAGTTTGCTGCAGCTCGGATACCTCCAAACTACCAGGGACCTGCCATTCCACCTGCCTCCTTTGATGCCTATAGGCACTACATGGCATACGCAGCCTCAAGATGGCCCATGTACCCCACCTCTCAACCATCAAACCACTCTTTACCGGAACCACACAGGATAATGCCAGTAACCAAACAAGCTACTCGTAGCCGTCCTAATCTCCGTGTGATCCCTACTGTGACCCCTGATGAGCCCAAGCAGGAGGAGTCAGTGCTAGGCTCAATTCCTGCGGCCCAAGTGCCTGTCCAGGTGTCCATCCCATCACTCATAAGATATAATCCAGAGAAAATCTCTGATGAGAAGAACCGTGCTTCTCAGAAGCAGAAGGTGAGTATTAGCTTTGCATATCCTGCGTCTAAGTTGTCTACTTTACCATAAATTTGTATTTGCCTTTTAGGAGGGGCTGGAAATTTGTAAGGCCCTTTCACTTTAAGTCCTTTGGAGCCTGCTATCATTACCCAAAGAAATGTATATAGCTCTTCTGTTCTTCTCACATGTTTAGTCTGTAGGACTAAACAAAAGTCTGGCCCTAGGTCCTACTGTGATTGCTAGAATTTTTTTTTCAGTTTATTTCTCTATCCATATTATCTTAAAACACTGAGTAGGAGTTAGGCTTCAGGTCTTCAGTATGACATCCTCATGGAGTGAGGAACCAAAATTGGGTTGGGTGAAGTAGAATCAGTAAACCTATTTCATCCCAGTGAGTTCTAGATCATTCTCCTGTAATGATTATGGGAGTTAAAAACAAATAATTACTTGTTGCTTGATAAGTAAAGCAGATTAAGAGGTAAATTTTGCTTGTTCTGGTTTATCTTAGAGGCCAGGAATAATAACAATATATTTTTATGACAGTTTTTAAAAAGCAGTTTTTATATTAAGGTTCCTTGGGTTTCCAGGCTGTGGGAAGGGAGCAGTGGCTTCTCTAATATTTAATAATTCTGGTAATTTAGAGCAGTAAGTGAAAATTATGTAGGGATGAGGAATGCAGAATAGAAGAATTTTGAATGGAAAAATTAATACACACTGTTAATTTTAAAGGTCTTTAATAGTAAGTCACTTTATTTAGGAACATAAAATTGTAATGTATATAAATTTGATGAGCTCATAAAAAAATTAAGACCTGAGGAGAAAAAAATGGAAAAGAAAATTGGAGGGACAATCTTATTTTTTCCCAGTTAAAAAAATTTAGCTAATCCTTGGGAAGACAAAAAATACTTCCTCTTAATTTTCTGTTGTATTCAGCTTCTCTGAACTTGTCTTTAGTTTTATTGGAGTCTTTTGTTGAGAAGAGGAATAGGTTCAATAAAGATAAAACTTAAGACCTCAGAGACAATGTTTGGATATTAAGGACTTTCTCTTTACTTTCCCTTTAAGAGCCTACCGCACCCAAGTCAGGGCTGATAATACATAGACCTGTTATTATACATTGGCCTATTATAGACAAGCCAAATTTGCTTTTTTTCATTAGATGATAGTAATATAGTTGAAAGATCATGAGCTTTTGGGCAGATATACCTGGATTTTAAATCTACTCTTACTGGGTAAGAGTAGATGTAACTTCGGATAAGTTACTTAATCACGTACAACTTCAGTTTTCCTACTATAAAATAGGGAAAAGGTTGTAGGATTAAATAACATGAAATATAATATGTAGCTGATACTGTGCCTCATCCATAACACATGTTAGTTCCCTTCTCCATGGTTCTCTTTGGGGCTCAGAACCACTGTCTAATAGTTGCTTTTAGTGGCCTTAGGTGCTTCCTACATAAAAACAATACTTTCTGGGCAATGTGATTCTGAAAAGAAAGATAAAAGATGACTCTATTCTGGAACTTAGATGGGAATGAAACATCACTTTGACTATAAAGTCAGAGCTGCTGTGTGCAGGTATTTGGAGCCCTACATTCAGATAACGTCTAGCACAAGGGTTTCTGGAAGAGAGAAATAGAAAAGGGAGGATGTTGGAGGATGAAGAACTCTCTTGCCATTTTGTACTTTGCAGGTTATTGAAGAGAGGGAAAAACTAAAGAGTGACCGGGAAGCCCGCCAGAAGAAGATGTACTATCTCAGAACCGAATTGGAGCGGCTTCATAAACAACAAGGTACCAGACAGCTCCTTTGCATGACTGCCTTTTTTTTTTTTTTTTTTTTGAGACAGAGTCTCGCTTTGTTGTCCAGGCTAGAGTGAGTGCCGTGGCGTCAGCCTAGCTTACAGCAACCTCAAACTCCTGGGCTCAAGTAATCCTTCTGCCTCAGCCTCCTGAGTAGCTGGGACTACAGGCATGCGCCACCATGCCCGGCTAATTTTTTTTTTTAATATATATTAGTTGGCCAATTAATTTCTTTCTATTTATAGTAGACACGGGGTCTCACTCTTGCTCAGGCTGGTTTTGAACTCCTGAGCTCAAGCAATCCGCCCACCTCAGCCTCCCGGAGAGCTAGGATTACAGGTGTGAGCCACCGCGCCCGGCCATGACTGCCTTTTTGTAGTAACAGAAATAGGTGACCCAAATGGAGGAGTTGATACTCTCATACAGGTTCAGTGACCTGAAACCTCTTTTTAAAAAATTTTTTTGCCGTATTAGACTTAACAGAAAAGTTGCAATAACAGTGCAAAGAATTCTCAGGTACTCTTCTCCCAGATTACTAACATTTTACTACAATTGCTTTATCATTTTATTTCTCTCTCTCAATCATGTCTATGTGTGTGTAATTTTTCCTGAACTCCTTTAGATTTAAAGTTGTAGATATAATGCTCTTTTACTCCTGAATTCTTAAGGGTGTATTTCCTAACAACAGAGAATCTACATTCATAACTATAATACATTTATCAACATTGGGAAATTAAAAGTAATACTATTATCCAGTCTACCAGCCTTATTCCTATTTTACCAGTTAGTTGTCCCAATAAGGCTCTTTATACCAAATGAAAGTATAAGATAATTCATCATATTCAGTTGTCATGTTCTTTTAGTCTTCTCTAATCTATAAGTTCCTGAGTCTTTTTATTTTATAACATTCACATTCTAGAAGAGAAGAGGTCACATATTTTATAATGTCCCTTAATTTTGGTTTGTCTTATGTTTCCTAATGATTGAATTCAGATTATTCATTTTTGGTAGGAATATCATAGAAGTGATACTGACTTCATATCATATGTTGATTTGTCCCATTACTGGTGATGTTAACTTTATAATCATTTTGTTAAGATGGTGTCTGCCAGGTTTCTCTACTTTAAACTTTCTATTTTATTCTTTTTAATTAGTAAGTATCTTATAGAGGGGATAGTTTGAGGCTGTGTAAATATTCAGTTCTCCTCAAGCTTCCACCCACTAGTGTTAGCATTCATTGGTGATTCTTGCCTGAATCAGTTAATATTATGATGGTTATTGAATAGTGATTTTCTAATATCATCATTCCTTCTACTAATGTTGGCTTTCTGTGGTAAGGAGGAACTTCCCAATACCTACTCCCATTTGTTCATTCATTTACATCAGTGTGAATTCATGGATTCCTCATTTAATAATTTTTATCATCATTATTTATTTTATGCTCAAATTGTTCCCAGTTTGGCCAATAGGAGCCCCTTTGAGTTGGCTCCTGTGTTCTTTTTTTTTTTTTTTTTTTGAGACAGAGTCTCGCTTTGTTGCCTAGCCTAGAGTGCCGTGGTGTCAGCCTAGATCACAGCAACCTTAAACTCCTGGGCTCAAGCAATCCTACTGCCTCAGCCTCCCGAGTGGCTGGGACTACAGGCATGCGCCACCATGTCCAGCTAATTTTTTCTATATATATTAGTTGGCCAATTAATTTCTTTCTATATAGTAGAGATGGGGTCTCGCTCTTGCTCAGGCTGGTTTCAAACTCCTGACCTCGAGCAATCCACCTGCCTCAGCCTCCCAGAGTGTTAGGATTACAGGCGTGAGCCACTGCACCCGGCCTCCTGTGTCCTTTTGATATTTCCCCATCATTTTTGTTTTTAGTATTTCCTTACTTTTTGGCACAAAAAGATGTTTCATGATGCCTCACTTTTTATTCCATCTCTACATCTATACTTTGAGGAATTCATATACATAGTGAGGAAAGCACCTGACAAGGCTTCTAAATACTGCAGCTTGGTGATAGTATGAAAGAACAGAGAGTAGGAGAAGATATAATTGCTTCTGTCTAGGTTTGGACAGTTTAAGGATGAGAAATTTAGTTAAAATGTATGGATCTCGGCCGGGCGTGGTGGCTCAAGCCTGTAATCCTAGCTCTCTGGGAGGCCGAGGTGGGCGGATCGTTTGAGCTCAGGAGTTCGAGACCAGCCTGAGCAAGAACGAGACCCCATCTCTACTATAAATAGAAAGAAATTAATTGGCCAACTAATATATATAGAAAAAATGTTAGCCGGGCATGGTGGCGCATGCCTGTAGTCCCAGCTACTTGGGAGGCTGAGGCAGCAGGATTGCTTGAGCCTAGGAGTTTGAGGTTGCTGTGAGCTAGGCTGACGCCACGGCACTCACTCTAGCCTAGGCAATAAAGTGAGACTCTGTCTCAAAAAAAAAAAAAAAAGTATGGATTTCGACTGTTTATAGATGATAAATTTAGTTATTTATCCTGTGATAATTAAAATGAGAACCTACAGTTTAGAATGTAAGGTAACATTGGGTGAGCCTGAGGCAAAACCTAAAACTCAGTGAAGAAATTGTTAAAGTGCCCTTAAATCAGATAAAGTCAAATATGTGGCTTTAAATGTTTTTTATCCTCTGAATAATCATTTGGCTCTCTGAAAAGAAGATAGCTACTGGATTCATAGTTAGAGCGTGAATTAACTTTTTGGAGGGACAAACACACAAACTTGTATTTACTATTATGAAAGTTCATGGAGTCCCTGAAGCCTGTCCATAGATCCTAAACTAATAACCCTTATGCAAAAGATAATATAATTACTCATCCTTTACCTTCATAGAAGCTTTACTCACACCAGCCCATGTAAAAGGAGAGTCTTACTTACTCTTAGAAACTTTGGTGAGAAAAATTTTGTAACCATAAGCCCTGATAGATTACTACTTATAAACAAAAAATGACTCAACTTATTTTCCCTGTGTTTCTTTTTGACAACATTTGACTACTCAGGAGAAATGCTGCGTAAGAAACGAAGGGAAAAGGATGGCCACAAAGACCCACTCCTGGTGGAGGTGAGTCGGCTTCAGGATAACATTATGAAGGACATTGCAGAGCTACGACAAGAGGCAGAAGAGGCAGAAAAGAAGCAATCTGAACTGGACAAAGTGGCTCAGATCCTGGGAATTAACATCTTTGATAAATCCCAGAAGTCTTCAAATGACAGTAAAGAGCCTACAGAGAAGCCTGGGAAAGCAGAAAAATCTAAGAGCCCAGAAAGAGTGTCGTCGTCTCCAAACTCCTCCAACAACAAGGTAACAACTCAAATTTTCCATTTCTATTATCTTACGTCTTTTTCCCCATGGACTTCTCCTGTAGCTTTCTGACCATTTTCTTAGCTTAGTTTTTCAACCTGTTCTTACTCTTGGTAGTAATTTTCTTAAAATATAGATCGGATCATGGTACTCTCCTTCAGACTTTCAGCAGTTCCTTGTTGCTAACAAAGTAGAAACCAGAATCCTCAGTATTCAGGGCCTTCCATGTTCTTGTTCTAGCATTTACTCTTTAACATATTAACTGCCGTGTGAGTTGTATTTAACTCACACTAGTTTGAGCCTGGGGCCTCATGAAGCATGTGTAACTCACACATCTCTTTACCTTGAGAGCTGTGTGAACTATTTTTCAAGTTGCATATAACTCATGCATAGAAAACAATAAAAACATAACAAATTATTCATGAAATTAGAAAGAATCATTTGTTTTCAAAGTTTTTATTCTATTTTTGTAATAAAACATTGTGGCCTCAAGGAAAAAATTTTATTTCTAGTGTGATAGTCATTGTGTTAACCTACTCCAGTCTGGCTTCTAATCTTCTCACAACTTGTATATACCCGTTTGGGGCTTCATGTTTAGCAACCAGGTTCACGTTTAGGTCACTGCCATGTTGCTAAAGCTAGTGGATATGATTCATTCGGCAGCATTTGATGCAGAGAACTACTTTCTCCTACAAATGCTTTCTTCCCTTGGTTTCTGTCTCACTTTTTCTCTTAGTACACTGGCTCTTGCTGCTTAGTCTCCTTTGCTATCTATCCTCAGATACATGATCTTTAAATATTTGAGTTTCTCAGGACTCAAATCTAGCCCAGTTTGCCAGAATTCTCTTTCTCCCTAGCCCATTTTATCCCATTCTATTCTAAAAGAGCATGTGATAACTTCAGGTTATATTCTAGCTAAAATGCATGTTGTATCTAACAGCCTACGTACCATTTCCACTTCATTGTCTCATAGGCATCTCAAATTAATCATGTCCTAAACTAAATTAATGATTGTGCTCAATCTCCCTCCAACTTTTTCTTCCTCACGTGTTACCCATTCTCAGTGAATAGTACCACTATCCAGCAGTTTTTATGCCAATAATCTAAAAAGCATTCTTTTTCATTTAGTTACTTATTTTTTAAGGCTGGTCAAGTGAAGCAGTGGAAGTGGAGAACAAAGGAATCTGTAACTGGTTTGTGATCAATTAGTTGTAAATAGCACTGCACTCAGACCAACCCTAAAAAGCATTCTTAATGCTTGTCTCTCCCTAAGTGCTTCACATCCGATCAATTACAAATTCTGTCAACTCCCCCTCCAAAGTAAATCTTAATTCCATCCAGTTTACTATCTCCATTACCATCCAAGTCCAAGCCACATCAATTCTTGTTTGTATTGCTACATTTTTAATCCTTTTGCCACATATAGCCAGTGAGATTGATACTTATTGCTACCTCTTCAGCCTCATTTTATGTCTCTTTTTCTGCCTTGTCCACTATAGTTTCATTTTATTCCTTAAATGTGTCATCCCTCCGTTTCCTTTCTTTACTATGCAAACCCAACTCTTTCCTTATCGTCTCTTCTAACTAACTCACATTCATCCTTCAGATCTCAGTTTAAATGACTTTCCTTACTCTCTTTTCTGGTTCCCCAGACTGTTATATTTGCCTGATATATACTTTCATGATCCCTTATAATTATCCTTCTAAGCATTTATTACAACAGTTGTAATTATATAATTACATGTGTTCCCCCAATTAGATTTCTTTTTATTTTTTTGAGACAGGGTCTCACTCTGTTGCCCAGGTTAGGGTGCAGTGGTGTCACAATAGCTCACTGTAACCTAAAATTCCTGGGCTGGGCTCAAGTGATCCTCCTATCTTAGCCTCCCAAGTAGCTGGGACCATAGGAATGCACCACCATGCCCAGATGATTTTTCTGTTTTTTTGTAGGAACAGCGGCTCACTATGTTGCTCAGATTGGTCCCAAACTTGTGGCCTTAAGTGATCCTTCTTCCTTGACCTCCCAAAGTGCTGGGATTACAGGCATGAGCCACCATGCCTGGCCTAGATTTTAAGGTTCAAAAGATCAGGGGCCATACCTGTCTTATTCTCCAATATATTAATAGTTCCCAGTGCTCAGTGCCTGGCACATAGTAATAACTACTGCTTAAGAAACATTACACTGCATCTTACACTCCTACCACCTCAAAATGCTTGTAGTTTTCCAGATGTGCAAAATGCTATTATGCCTCTCTGATTTTGCATTAATAATCCTCTAAGCCTAGAATAATCTTTCTCTCAGCCGCACTTATCCATGAAGGCCCAACTTGAATACTGCCTCCTTCATGAAGAATTCCCAGAATTCCACCTTTGTTTAACATTCACATAATATAGTATTGTTTCTTTGTAAGATTTATTTCATTCTGTTGTACTTAAAGACTGTTCTCATGTCTGTCTCCTCCACTAAATGAGAGCTTCTAAAGGATAAGAGTATAGATTTTCTTTGTATTTTCCATGGCATGCAGTATGTCTGTCTCACGTACATGTTCAAGTAATGTCGAAGGATAGGAAAGAGGATGTATTCTGTATTATCTATCACCCAAGCTCTAATTTCTCCTCGTCTTCCTAGGAGAGTGCTCTTTTTCAATCAGGTAGGATTGTAGTCTTTTTATACCTGGGTCTCGAGTCCAGCGCCTTTGATGGGAGAAAAGCTTAAAAGTTCTGGCCCTTTGTAGTCAACTTATGTATTGGGGTTCTGTTTATACACCCATCCCATGATAATCTGTAATATTGATTGGGATGAGTCTTCATGTTCTCTGAAGCTAACCAGGGATATGCTCTTGGTTTTCATCTCAACAGTAGGGAATATTGTATCTACAACCTTTCTTTCATACCTGTCCTTGGTATTTCTTCTTTCTTTGCCTTTCTTTACAATGTATAGTTGGTTTGACATTTTTTTCCTCTTTCTGTTCATTTCAGAAAAATATGTAAAATGCATAATTCTATCTACCTAGAAACAACTATTATTAATACTTTGGTGTATATTATTTCAAACACTCTCCATTAATTCATTTAACAAATATTAATTGATCACCAAGAAAGCATCAGATACTAGTCTAGATATGGGAAGTATAGCAGGGAACAATATAGACAAGGTTCATATTCTCATGGAATAGAAAAAGACAGACAAAAAATAAACAAGTACATGTTAGGTAATGATGAGTACCTTAAAAAGGAAAACAGGATAATGGGTATCAAGTGTTTAGGGAAGGACTTTTGGATAAAGTGACATTTATCATTCTACCTTTATTTGCGTATCTTCATTGATTAATCAAGTGTATTTTGTTACTTTTCTCAGTATGTCATGAACACCTTTCCATGTCGATAAGCATACTTGTATAATATTTTTAAGCCCCTTGATTTTTGTTGTTTTTGTTGTATGGATAGCAAAATTTATTTAACCATTCAAACCACCTGTTGTTTGACATAATAATTTTCTTAAGGTAAAAGTCAAGGAGTAGAATTGCTATATCAAAGGGGGTATACAAATTTTGAGATATGTACTATGTATTCCTAGATTATCTTCCAGAAGATGGTGCCAGTTAATGTTCCCACCAGCAGTATATGAACTCTCCCATCCCCTACCTGTTGGGTGTGATCTTTTTAGTGACTCTTGAATAGGGCTCTGGTAGGGAAAGAGTATCTTTGAAGCCCTAATTGTTTCCTCTTCTCTATCCTATCTTCTTCTCCCACCCAGCTAATATTCTAGGTGCCCAGTTCCTTCAACTTATCTACTATAGAACCTCAATCATATTTAACCCTCTTTTTGCAAAATTATCTTTTTTTCTATGCCTTCCTTCCCAACATTAACCAAAATTCTCATTTCCTGAGTGCCTTGTTCCCAGCTTGGTAATAAATTAATTCATATTAAAGTATTTATTATTGATAATTTAATGTTAGTTGGTATGTTTTAAAAGAGGATTCAAATTAACACAAAGGTATTAAATCTTAACAGTGATATTTTAGGCAGTTAGGAATATTTTACCCATTTAAATTTACCCAAGAATATTTAATTCTTTTAAGTCATCCCACATAGATGACTCTATGCTTTATCTATGTATAACACCAACCCTACTTTCCACTTTTCCATAACAGAATGCATGTGGATAAGTGAATTCACTGTCACCTATTTTCTGCATTTGCTTTGTTTAACCTGTCAGTTACCTTTTCCATTTTGTTTTTTCTTCCCTCCCTAGTTGCCATTCTGATCAAATTTAACTAACGTATTTAGTTTCATAGGTAACACATTCAACATCTGCCAGAGGGTATACAGTGAAAAGACTCCTATCTACCTTATTCTTCACTTCCCCTCTCCAGAGAAAGCCAGTGTTTCTATAATCTTGGGTATTATTCTAGAGATATTTTAGGATATGTAAGTAAATATGTTTGCCATTATGATTTACTCTCCTCGATGTGATAGCACTATGGAGTCTGAGCCTTGGAAACATGTTTCTCCTGGGGTTCCCCCCAGCTTATGCATCTTTAGGCTTTGGAAATATGGTCATGTGGCCATATTTCTATTCTTATGGCCACTTTTTTCAGAGAAGACAGATCTAGATTGCCTTGAGTTCCTTGTAAGTGCAGATTTTTCCCCTTTAGGAGTCAAAGGTAAACAATGAGAAGTCCCGTACTAAGAGCCCCAAGCCTGCTGAAAGCCCCCAGTCAGCAACTAAGCAATCTGATCAGCTTACTGCTGTTTATGAGTATTACGATGCTGGCAATCACTGGTGCAAAGACTGCAACACCATCTGTGGAACCATGTTTGACTTCTTCACCCATATGCACAATAAGAAGCACACACAGGTAGGTATCCTGCCTCTGTTATTTCCACTCTCACCCTCACTTCCCTCAAACCTCTATATCCCTATCTGCATTACAAAGCTGGAAAATGAAATATTCTCATATGGGCAGGAGCCCCAATTTGAAGAGCCAAGAAATACCAACAAAGGAGACACCATCCCCGGGGCTCAGTCCAGGGGACCTGCCTGTAACTAAACACCATGACAAGTGTAAGTGAGGCTTCTGCCTCTTTTGATTCCTTGAGTACCTGATTTTTTGTTTCATTTTATCTTTTTCTAGTACTTGCTCTAACATGTGTTTACCTTTTCCACAGGTGATTTCCGTTTAAACAGTTGGCAGAGTGGGTGGGGGTGGGTAACTGGGGCTTCTGGTCCCCTGGTCTTATGTGTGGGGGAAAAAAAGAAAAATGGGTCATTGAGTTTTTAGTGCTGTTGTGTGAGCGCCTCTGCCTCTTACAAATAGACACTGGATCCCTACAACAGACCTTGGGCTTCAAAGACCCACAGTGAGGCCAAGCAAGATGCTGTAAAGCGCACTGACAAGATAACTGTCCCAGCAAAAGGTATGTTTCCTCTCTGTCCTCTTTGTGGTTTCCTTGTGTTCAGCCAAGGAAGAGGTGTCCCTGAACTAAGGTGCTAGGAAGCAGCATAGCATGAGACAGCCATTCCTTTTACCCAAGCTATATAAGAATGCTTTCTGTGTGCAAAACAGTATATTGGGTCCTGAAGCTAGAAAGAGATCTATAAGACAGTGATCTCTACCCATATGGCTAAAAATAAAACAGATATTAAACGCATACACTTAAAATATAGCAGAACTGTCATTATCATTGGCTTATGCACCCAAATCTTACTTACTTGAAATCTAGGTAAAAAAAGTACAGTAAGAGATGCAGTAATTTAACTGCCTTTTCAACTAAGAACTATAAAATATTTTAAGTCATTGTTATTAAGGAGTGATTTCCATTTAAACAGTTGAGAAGCAGAAAGTTTCTTTGTCTTTAAACTTTTCAAGTTCTTAACAGGTAGCCAGTGCTGCTACTATGTCTTTTAGACCCATAGAAGATAGAGTTCCTAAGTAATTAATTACCAACATGAGAGATCCTTATATAAATGATAGTGGGCTGTTTGGGAGTATAATTTTTAAATCTCCTAAGATGCTTTGTACTAATTAGAGTTTGAGGAGAATCAGCAACAGGAATGGGTCTGGCACAGGAGACTCCTGAATTAACCAGTTAGTGTTCCCAAGAGGTAGAAGGAATAGAGGTATAGAGTTCAAGCCTTAGATTGGAAAGCCTATGCCATTGGGATTCACCTAAATGCTACTTCTGATTTCAAAGTAGGTAAGGTCCTCTATACTATAACCATTTTACTGCAGAAGGGTGATGGGATTTCCTTTGGTTACTGTCATTGTAGGTGGAAACAACTTATTCTTTTGACTTTTTTTTGTTGTTTACTTCTTCTAGGCTCTGAGTTTCTGATTCCCATCACTGGATTTTACTGCCAGCTCTGTGAGGAATTTTTGGGGGATCCAATTTCTGGGGAGCAACATGTGAAGGGTCACCAACATAATGAGAGATACAAGGTTGGTCTTTGTAGTAGCCCAAGGAGTTTCCAATTTTCTGTAGTAAATCCTTTTGACTTTATCAAACAACTTCAGAGACAGAAAAGTCATTGACACTTCAAATTTCATATAATCACTAGGAAGTTCTCAATCCTAGTGAGAGATGCTGTACCGGTAGAACCATCTATATCCTTGAGGATGATTATGCTAGGGATTTCTACTAAATGAATTCTAGTAGCAGTGGGTCCAAGATTTTCTCTTTTGTAGTATTTTGACTAGTTGTTGAACCTTTATCTTTTCTCTTCCCAGAAATATGTGGACGAAAACCCATTGTATGAGGAGCGGCGTAATCTGGACCGCCAAGCTGGCTTAGCTGTGGTCCTAGAGACAGAACGGCGAAGGCAGAGTGAGTTAAAGCGCAAACTTAGTGAGAAACCAAAGGAGGAGAAAAAAGAAAAAAAGGCAAAAGTCATGAAAGAAGTAAAAGATGATGACACCGTCTCTGAGGAATTAGAAGACCAACTCTCTGAGGGTAGGAACTCCCTTGGAAAAGCTGAAAATAAAAGGAACACCAGCATCAAACTCCAGTTAAAAGAAGAGGCAAAGAAGGATTCACCAACATCATCTTCTTTTGGGAAATTCAGCTGGAAGAAGCCAGAAAAAGAGGAGGAAAAAAGTTCAGTGGTTGCCCCAGGTATCCCTAAAGAAGAGATCATGGAAAGCAGTAAGGACAAAGAGGATGGCAAAACTGAAACTGGAAAGGCAAAGCCCATCAAAATCAAGCTCTCTGGGAAAACTGTTGTTGCACATACCAGCCCTTGGATGCCAGTTGTGACAACTTCAACACAGACTAAGATCCGACCCAACCTGCCTATTCCATCCACAGTACTCCGCAAGTCAGGTTCAGCCACAGTGAGCAAACCAGCTCCTCTTAACACCTTTCTGTCCATCAAATCCTCTGGAACCACTGCTAAACCTCTGCCAGTGGTTAAAGAGTCTTCAGCTGATCTGCTCTTGCCTCCAGACATCATCTCCAAAGCATTTGGAGGGGAAGAGGTGATTCTAAAAGGATCTCCTGAGGAAAAAAGGGTGCTGGCTGAAAAGAGTGAGCCATCCCATATACCAGAGCAAATGTTACCACCACCTCCACCACCTCCACCTCCACCCCCTCCACCACCCCCAGCCATACCTCATCCAGCTGCCCCATCTGCTACGCAAGCAAGTGTCTTGGCTCCAGTAAATTCAAACCCAGCTGTATCTCAGACTCTCAGCCCTGGCCTCATGGGTCCTAACATTTTGAACCCAATATTGCCTGTAGCCATCAGGGCCTCAGCACAGCCAGCTGCCATTCCTTCTGATGAGACAGCTCCTGGGGTGAGTGAGAGTGACCGGGACCAGACCCTGTTCTCTGTGTTAGTACGTCCTCCTCCACCCCTCTCAAGTGTGTTCAGTGAACAAGCCAAAAAATTGGAGAAGCGAAATTCATGCCTAGCCACAGCCAATGCTAAGGACCTGTATGACATATTCTACAGTAGTGGTGGAAAGGGGGTCTCTGAGACTAAGCTGAGTGGTGGTCCATTGGCCAATGGGGAAAATAGCAACCTCTCTAGAGCTGAAAGTTCAGACACCTCTTCTACTTCTACTTTGAGCAACAGTGTGTCCCAAGAGAAGTCTCAAGATACTATAATCAACAACTCTGAAAAGCCCGTTGCAAAAACTCTGGTGTCCTTAGGGAAGTGGTCAGTTGTAGAACACATAGACCCAAAGAGCAGAGAGAGCAGCTATGGCTTCTTACAGCCTCTGACAAGGTTGTGTCAAAGTAGGTCTTATGAAACTCTTACCCCAAAGACAGACACTTTGGCCATGTGGACTTCTAGTTCTTTCCCGAATGACACTAATAGGGATATATCTCCAGAGGAGAAAACTGAGCTTGATCTGGGAGAGCCAGGGCCACCTGGTGTAGAACCAGTCCCTCGGCTCTTAGATATACACTGCTATACCAAGGAATCTCAGAAGTTGGTAGAAATCCACCTCATAGAATCTGATAACCAGAATAAAGAAAACCAAGAGCTCCACCATTCTGAGGATTGTGGAGAAAGTAAGGTAGAGACAAACAGTGAACTAAAAGGAAGGATAGCAAAGCTTTCTGAAGGGATAGTTGAAGAGGGAGCAGGGTACAACATTGGGCCCCTCAGCATAGAAGATTCTAATTTAAATCATGGGAACAGGTTCATGTGGGAAGGAGAATTAGAACAGCCTAAGTTGCTAATGATGAATAAAGAGGCTGAACAGTCCAAGAAATTGATGGCAGGAAGTGAAACTCCAAGTAAAGTAGTGATTGAATTGAGTGCACAGGCTCTCCCTTCCACAAAGGCAAAAATAGATTCATTTCCTTCAGAAGCCAGGTCTTTACTCCAGAACCCACAAGATATACCTGGGAAAATTTCTGCCCCAGTCAGATCAGCTATGTGTTTAACAGATAGTACACAGGAGCAAGCAGTTTCAGCTGGTAGTGAGGAGTGGCTAGAAAGTTCAGCTCCAGAATTAGCATCCAGAACTACTAGGTACAGGAGCCTCCAACTCAAGAGAGAAAAATTTTCAAAAGACTTTCAAGGTCAAAAGATTTATGAGCTGGCTGTTTGGAATGAGAACAAGAAGAAGCCAGAGACCTGGGAGAGCCTGGAAAAACCAGAAGTGGAAGCTCTGGAGCTACGAGATGTCCATCCAGAATTAACAGTGACAATAGAAAGCAAGGCCTTAGAAGACTTTGAAGCTACAGACTTAAAGGTAGAGGAGCTTGCTACCCTAGGGAATCTGGGGGATATACGTGTTAATTTCTGCAATACTCAGATAGACCCAGCACATAGATCTCCAACTACCTTGTCTCAGAAAGTATGTGAAGAAAGTTCTATATCACCTCCAGGGTGTAATCCCTCCACTCCCACTGACTTTGAACCAATCCCAGCTTTTTCTGGGTTTCCGTTAGATTCTCCCAAAACTTTGGTGCTTAACTTTGAGACAGAGAGTGAGCAAAACTCACCTAATCCTATAAGTGTGAGGATCACTTCTCCTAACATTTTGAAAACTGAATTTCCTGTAGAAAATCTTGACTGTGGCTTGGGAGGCCTGGAGGGAACACACCAGGCCCTTGACCTGTTAGCAGGAGGAATGATGCCCGAGGAAGTAGAAGAAACTTGCCAATTAGAGAAACAAGAGTCACTCAGATTGGAATCAGAAACAATTAATCCTGCAGGCCTTGGGCCATCTCCTTGCCTTCCGGACCTTGTTGACTTTGTAACACGGACTTCTGGAGTTCAGAAAGAGAAACCATGTTCTCTTCTCCCTGAGCCAGGTGACCCTTCTACGTGTAGTTCCCTGGAGCTGGGCCCACTACAGCTAGAAATACCGAATGCATCCATCACAGAGGTAGCAATTCCTCAAGTAGATAAGGACAATGGCAACCCTTTGAATTTGGTAAAAACTCCAGCTTCACGGTCCCCTCCAAGGGAGCAGGTAGTTGGAGGCAATATGGTCCTTCAGGAAATGCTTGAACAAGAATCTACAGTTGATATCATCCAGGACCACAGAGAATTCAGTGTTCACAACCAAGAATAAATACTCAGAGCTACTTGCAGATGAATCAAATTGGCTTCTAGAAACCAGATGCCCAGAAGAGATCCAGAACTAGTTTGTCATCTCATCTGGAACCTACACTGAGAAATGCAGTCAGCATCTTACAGTAAATGTTTATGGAAGCTAAAAAATTTACCTCCTTTTTTTTCTTTCCCTTTAAAATACCAGACAAATCAGTCATAACTTCTATACATATCTGTAAAAAAGTATTTTCTGTTAATTTGTTTTTTGGCCAATTTATTTTCTCCTACTTTGTCATTAAAACCAAATGTCTATCTGGCTTACCGCATAGTGTGCTTTGATTGTATTTTGGCTTTGACTCTGCCATTTCTGGAATGTGGGGGAGGAGGGAAGACAGCTTACTTCTCCAATTGTTGTGTTGTATTCCTACCCAATTTCCCGGGCAGCTGATGGATCTCTGGGAGAAACACCAGAAAGCTTGCTGAAATGGAAAACTTGGAGGAAGAATTGTTCATCTTTTAGGCTTTCATTTGGATGCCTTAAAATTGTTTGAAATGCACCATTTAGTAGTATTTTTGTTTACTGGTTACTTCCCTTATTGGCATGTCAACTCCTGTACCTCCCTTACTCTGTTGTCTTTGAGATGGTCCTGCTTACCCACAGCCCTGTTTGGAAATGGCCTTAGTAAACATGGAAGAAAACCTGGCAGGCTCACTTTTGGAAGACAACAGATCGGTAAGGCTTATTCATGGCTCAGTTCCAGGAGCAGATACGCTTTTGGGGATCACTTATTTTTGAAATGGCCTTTGTTCGTTGTATTGTGATCCAGTAACACTTTGTATTAAATTGTATTAAATTGTTTTAGCAGCTATTTCTGTTCTGAAGAGGTAGAAGATCTGAAACTTGTCTTGGGATCGGACTCATTCCCTGCTCCACAAACCCATATGTTTCCTTTCCTCTACCTCCTCCTTTCCCAAGTTATTTTCCACCACAGTGTGATGTTTTGGGTTGTACATTTTGTTAAAAAGATTAAAGAATTTATGAGTTGGCTTGAACAAGTTTAACTTTATTTTTAATGTGTTAATTACCTGGAATAAATGCATTAATCTCATGTTTCTTTCTGGATTTTTGTTTTGAAACCACACACATTTGAACTCCAAAGGAAAACTAGAACAGCTAACCCCTGCTGCCTTATTGTCTATCCATACCCCCAACCATTCTTTCTTCACTTGTTTAGAGCTGCTTCTTTCATGTCAGAATGTTAGATTATAGTCTGTGCCCCAGCGCTGCCTGGACAGGTAGTGAGTAGACAACTGGCCGGGTATTGGCATCTTCCTGTTGTGAAGCTTTTTATATACCCTTGTGTTGACTTTCTCTGGGAATTAAGCTCCCTTAGGACAATCAGGTTCTTGCTAAAGGTGCTGTTGGGAATCAGGGAACTCAGTCCTAATATTTTCTAGTCTCTGTCCCAGAATCCTATTTCCTCAGAGATAATGCAAAATTGTTGATCTTTTTTCCTAAGAACTTTTTTCCCCCTGCTTCTGTGTGTGCAGAGCTGTAGAATCCGTAGGTTGAGTTTGGAGAGGCTATTTAATTTTTTTAGAACCTTGGCTAATGTCAGTTTAGAAGTCATCCTGGCCTCTCTTCATCATAATGTGGAAAGGGCACACATTTGGGAGAGATAGATCCTTGAATATGCCTCAGCCATTTGCCTTGCTGTGATTTTTGGACAAGTTAACTTCACTGTGTCACAGGGTTGTTTTGTTTTCCTTCTTTAAGATAAGATCATTATCTCCATCACAGCCCCAAATGTGTACAGTGTCAGGCCATCCTACCTGGGAAATCTTTATAGGCCTGCTTTTTAGGCTAAAGCCTGAATTTAGTGTACTTTTCTGGCCTAGAAACCATAGACTAACTCAAAAGGCACTGTTTAGTAAGCTTAAACCCAGGTGAGCTTCAGGGAGATTTGTTTTCCCAGAGAACTATACTCCCTTCCTATTCTTAGAGGTTTTCTACAGGAATTCAGTGAACATAAGAATTTTAAACGCCAGTTTGTACTGATTTTCAGGCCTGTTCACTTAGTAAATTCACCTGTCTTTGGGGGTGAGACGGATTTAGGAAAACAGTGGGAGTTGATCATACCCAGATTCCAATCCTAACCTCACTTTCTCTCAAAGAGAGTCACATTGTTAACTCTCTAGGAGGGATTGGGGCACTTAAGATGGCCGGGGGGAAAAACAGGCAAAATCTAGGAAGAACAGAACTAGTTCAAGTAGCTGGGGCTGGAGTGCTTTGGTAGCAGTTCCTCTTGTGCTCTGGATAACTTCAAGACTGACACCAAAGGCATCTACCAATTTCTAGATTAATGCTCACTTCTAAGAGTTGAAGGAACGAATTCTTCATGTCTTCCTTGAACCAGCAGAGGAAGAGCTTTTAGATTCTATAGTATGGGCAAGCAGTGTTGCTGACTTCTTACTCTTTTATCAGTGGGGTCTAACTTTTACAAAGAAACCAGGTAAAAGAAAGGGCAGAACCCTAACCCAGTAGTTAGTGCCTGGAGGTAGAGCATAGTCTTTCTTTTCATTTACTGTTATCACAGTACTAAATAAATTGTCATCTTGGGAGACAAAGACCCGTGCAAAGAATGGGCCCTGACCTTTACGTGTGGCTTGTGGTATAACTTAAATTTATACAAACATCAGGAAAAATTTTTATTAGACTCCTTCAGCTGTGAGAACAAATGGTCAGCAGTTATGTTTAAATTGGGGCAAACACCTAATTTTACCTAAGTTGTAGAGATAATCCCCTAAAAACTCCACTTGGCTTTGTGAATGAAGGCCTCCTGATTCTAAGCCATCTTCTATTCACAGCTGTTCTATTCACAGGGCACATAATATTCTTTGTTTCTGCTGATATTGCTGAATAATATAGAGTGTTCCCACTTCATCCCCTGCCACTTCATCTCTCTACAAAGTCAACAAGTTAAATGTTTTGGTAGCGGAGTATGCCAGAATATATGTCTGTTTATCATATGGCCAGGTTCAGGGACTAAGGAAAAATGGAGTTGAGGGAGTGGACACAGGCATCCCATAGGAATGTTAAGTGTATTTTTTAAAAAGCGGGGGAGGGTTTCAAGAGGAAATAACCTATCACAAAAGTGAAGTGGTTTTTTAAAATAAATATATATTCCTAAACCTCGGTTCTCACCTTAACAAAACTTACCTACCAATCCAAGGATGAGAACCTAAGCCAAACATTTATTAACAATTTATGTGAGAACATGGACAAATAAAAATACTTTGGGATTGTGAACACATTTCATCTTTAATTTTACAGTGAAGTTTATGTAATTTTAACTAAAAAAATATGTGATATCAATAGTTATTTATAACCTAAACAATTGAATTTATAATGAAAATCTTAAAAAAAATTATAACCCTCCTGATTTGCCCTCATTCTATGTACATTTTCAGAAGAAAACATAAATAGGTATATTTATGTTATAGCACTTAGCAAAGTTTGAATTCTATATGTATGTTTCTTTGATTAATATATGCCTCCCCCACCTTCTCCCAACTACGTTATAAACTCTCCAAAGCAGGGAGTCTGTCTTCACTTACTTTTTTTTTTTTTAATTATCATAGTCACAGTGTAGTTGCCCGACACATAGAGGGTGCTCAATAAATAATTTGTTGAAAGAATCAATGTGGTACTAGTAGCTGTTTTTATTAACTGATTGTTGATATTTAGCAATTTATAAGTAGATTAAAACTGTAAATTGCTGATTATATTTGCTGAGTGCTTAGCACTCCAAAAGCTCACTGTTCTCTTGCTTCTGTCCTGAGTCTTTGTATACAAAGCACTGTCTATAGTAGTGAGTGCTTATATCAAGGCTTCTGGTGGTTCCCTCATTTCAGCAGCATTCTGGAATAGTGGTGCTGGGCCAGGAGGGAAACACACTGCTCCTGCAATTCCTAGAAGAGAAACAGGATGGGAAGGAATGTAAACTAATCTTAAAGGTAGCAGAAAAAGGTTTGGTGGCTATAATTTTAGGTGGCCCCCTTTCTCCTTCCAGCCAGATTTCATAAGCTTGTTGAAGTCAGTCACTCCAGCCACAAATCTCTGATTTGGCTAAAGGAGTAATTCAACACTATGGCCCAAAATTCTCTTGTCATTTCGTCAAAACTAAATTATAACCAAAAAAGTTGCCGTTGGAAGAGGGAGGGAGGGATGCTTTCACTTTTTGTATCTTCTGTTTTGTTTCAACATTCTTAGCATGAAAATGCATTTTTTATAAAATAAAAACACTTTATACACATAAAATATGTACACACGCACTCATATATATAATATGTTTATGTCATTAAGGGTTATCTGGTGCTGTGGAATTATAGACCAGGTTTTTCCCCCTCTATACTTTAATGTATTAAAAAATAATGTCTTTTTAAAGTTGTGTCTCATACTGAGTGCATCCCTGTCTTTACTTCTTTCATCTGTTTTTCATCATTACAACTAAGTCCTGCTCCTTTTTCTTCAAGACTTCCTAAATTACTCCCATTATTGCTGGGCAGCATACCTTCTTGAAGAATCTGTTACCATTCTTTCCTTCTCTGCCTCTCTCCCTTCCCTTGCCCCTACCTCTATTGAGCTGGTTGTGCATATTCATTAATGTTGTACAAGCACTTGGATGTTAAATGATATAAATCAAGATAACTGTCTTCACAAAGCTTCATTTAATACAGGTACACAAAAGAGATCACAGAATCTTTGTTATATGTAGAAGGACAAACGATAACTCATATGGAGATGTAATGATTTAAAGCTGCTCAGACTTTTGTTCATTCCATTTGTGGAGGATCAGGCAAGAAAGGAGTTTTTAGAAAATAAGGAAAATGAGTATGTTTAAGGGAAGTGAAGGAACAGGATGAAAATAGAGGCAGAGTTACATAATGAGAGAACAAAAAGTAGAGGATGTGGAGAAAGATAGCAAAGAGATAAAATCAACTATGTTACGGTATTATTTTCTTTCATTTCTCTGATACTCTGCCCCTGCTAAGTTTCCATCCAGGCTTCCTGAAGCTCACCTACATAAAGATGATTATAATAACATTGTTATTGACTCTCACCTGCCTATCTTCCTTTCTTTTCAGGGGCAATTCCAGAAGTCTTCAGATTTCCAAAAGGAGGGACTACAGCAGACATTTTTGCCCCAGGGAGGCAGACGTAGAAGTCACAGAGACCATGGAAATGAGCGCCTTTGTGGTCAGCAGTAGGCCATGATCTCAAGGATCTGACTTCCAGAAGGTAGGTATGGCTGTTGGGGGCAGAATGAGTTGTGGAGAAGGCCCCATCATTTTAGCTGCCAGGAAATGGTAAGGTGAGTGAGTGGGAAATACACACATGCACACCAGTAGAAGAGGAACAATATGAGAATGGACATAAAGGATATGTATTTTAGAATTGCCACTCCTCACCTCATTTAGCATTGAACAAATTATCTCTCAAATTTCCATCTTTCATTTTGTACCATGATACTCATGTGAAAGCTGTGGAGTTCAGGTCTTCCTATTCTTTCTGGGCCCTGGGCCCCAGTGTCCCCAGTTCTGAACATCTCTTATCTCAGTTCCAGCCTCCTTTACTGGTTCATACAAAAACAAGGTAAAATTGGGTAGGTCCTTAAAGGAGTAGAGTACAAGTAGGCAAAGGAGGCTCAACAAAGGGGAGACAATCACAAAGGGGGTGTTTAAAAAATCCAGGAATATCAGGCAACTGTCTACTAGTTTCCACTCAGTCTCACTATTCCTACACATGTTGAAACATCTGGAACACAGGAGCAGTAGGAAAGCATTATTTCAAAACACCAAGGAAACCCCTTACTCTTTGATCATCTAAAATGCCGGTAGGTACTTCTTTTACTCCTCTTTGTACTTTGGGGCTGTGGGCCTCAGACCACAGTGGGAATGAGAACCAGAACCCAATAAAATTTAGCTTATCTTTAAGTCCCATAAACTCTGAGGTTTATTTAATTCTAAGCTGCCCCGGTTCCAGATTTACCCAGAAAACTATTAATCTAGTTTTGGTTTTGACTTGTAAATCCAGGTACTTTTAGAGTCCTGGAGGCCTAGTTTATTGCCCAGATAAATCTGTGGTTTTTAGAAGTTTTGGGAATATTCATGGGTAATAATTTATAAACAAAGCCATCAGTGGAAAAGGAAGTCAGTAAAGGGTAAAAAGTACCTCAGGGTCTCTTGCTAATGTGATTATATCAGGAAGGACTACTCATGCCTCAGGCACAACCATGTGGATGAAGCAATGGGAAGCAGCCTGGTGCCAGGGCTGCCAACACTTTGTCACAACCACTTTCTCTCCTTTGCTCCATCCCAGTTCTGCTTCTCATCAGCTATCACGTTCCTTTGTTCAGGGACAATCAAAGATGTTGATCACAAGCTTGTATACTGAACTATGACTCATAGTCCTACATCCATCCCCTGCTTTGCTGCTTAGACCTCAGTTCTGCAATGGAGTCTGAAGTCCATGTCTGAGATGTACTGATCGTGGGATGGGCAGAGGGAAAAGGAGTATTTTTTAGAATAATGTTTTTCCCTCTGAACTTCTTTTATTTGATATGCTAGAGTTCACATATATTTTGAATGATGAAATATTTAAGATCCACTTTTTAATTGAAATATTCCTAAAATATTAAACTTCATATAACATAAAATTCACCATTTTAAAATGTATAGTCTGTGGTTTTTAATATCTTCAGTCTGCTACAGCCATCACCACTATCTAATTCCAGAACATTTCCATCACCTCCCCCCAAAACGCATTCCTATTAGCAGACACTTTCAATTACCTCCTACTCCCAAGCTGCTGGCAATCACCAATCTCCGTTCTGCCTGTGTGGATTCACCTATTCCGAACATTTCATATAAATGGAGTCATACGATATGTGGTTGTGTGTGTCTGGCTTCTTTCACTTAGCATACTGTTCTCAAGGTTCATCTATGTTGTATTGTGTATCACTACTTTATTGTATTTTATGGCTGAATAATATTCCATTGTATGGTGGGATATGCCACATTTTATTTATCCATTAGTTGATGGACATTTGGGTTATTGCACTTTGGGGAGATAATAATGCTTCTATGAATATTAAAATGCAAGTTTTGTGTGGACATGTTTTTAGTTCCTTGGATGTATATCTAGGAATGACAGTTGGGTCATCTGATAACTATATTTAACTTTTTAGAAGTAAGCTTTATATTAAAGTATAATGTTCACATAAAAAACACACACATCACAAGTTAACCTTAACAGTTTTCACAAAATGAACACAGCTGGGTAACCAACACCTGAATCCAAAAATAAAATATGACCAACATCCGAGGAACCCCTCTCACGTTCTCTTCCAGTCACTACTCTCCCAAAATGTAACCCCTATTCTGACTACTATCTCAGGTGCTTTTGTTAAATTGAGGTGAAATTTGCCTCATAAAATATATACCATTTTAATTACCCCCAAATAAAACCCTGTACCATATAAGCAGTTAGTCTCCATTCCTATCTCCCTATAGCCCCTTGTAATCACCAATCTGCTTTTTGTATCTATGACCTTCTCTGTCAGTATTTTTTCATTTAGCATATGTGTGTGTGTGTGTGTGTATGTGTGTATTTTTTTTTTTTTTTTTTTTGAGATAGGGTCTCACTCTGTTGCCCAGGCTAGAGTGCAGTAGTGGCCTTATGGCAGCTCACTACAACCTCAAACTCCTGGGCTCAAGCGATCCTCCTACCCCAGCATCCAAAGTAGTGGGACTACAGGCACATACCACCATACCAGCTAAATTCTTTTCTATTTTTAGTAGAGACAGGGTCTCACTCTTGCTTAGGCTGGTCTCGAACTTCTGACCTTAAGCAATCCTCCTGCCTCCACCTCTCAGAGTGCTAGGATTATAGGTGTGAGCCACTGTGTCTAGCCAATTTAGATATTTTTTAATGTATTATTTTGTGGCTAAACACAAGATGTATCCTGGAGAATGTTTCGTGCACTTGAAAAGAATGAGCATTCTGCTATCATTGAGTAAAGTATTTTATATATGTCTGTTAAGCCTACTTAATTTAGTGTTGTTATTCAGGTCTTCTATTTCGTTATTGAATTTCTGTCTAGATATTCTATTTATTGAAGTAGAGTACTGGAGTCTCCAACTGTTATTGTAGGACCTGCCTATAGCAGGCCCTCCATACCCATGGGTTCCACATGTGTGGATTCAACCAACCATGGCTCAGAAATATTTGGAAAAACATAAAAATAATAATACAAGGCCAGACACACTTATAATCCCAGCAATTTGGGAGGCCAAGGCAGGAGGATCACTTGAGGCCAGGAGTTCAAGACCAGCCTGGACAACTGAGCAAGACCCCTTATCTACAAAAAAAAAAAAAGAAAAATTAGTCAGGCATGGTTGTACCAGGTGTGTGCCTATAGTACCAGCTATTTGGGAGGCTGAGGCAGCAGAATCGCTTGAGCCCAGAAGTTGGAGGCTGCAGTGAGCTGTGATGACACCACTGTACTCTAGCCCTGGCATCAGAGTGAGAGACCCTGTCTTCTCAAAAAGAAAAAAAAGTTATCTTTGAAAATCATGCATTAAGAAAATATACATGTGAAACTACCTACAGTGCCAGAATTGTATACAACATAATTCTTTTATGCAAGAAGAAGAAACATTTCTATCTGTATAAATGTGCATGTTATATTTATTAGAACCCTTTTAATTGAACATCAGAAACCTAATGCAAACAAACTTAAGAAAAACAATGGGTGGTAGATAATTTATGGCTTAGTAACTAGGAAACCAAGACAGACCTACATCTAGGAGGTCAGAGATGTCATCAGGACTCTCTCTTCCTCAGTCCCTCTGCTCCACTTGGCCTTATTTTCAGAGGCCTCTCCACTCAAGGTCATGATCCTTATAGGCTTTTATCTAGAAAATGAGAGTGTATCTTTTCTTATAGTACCAGAAAGTCTCAGGGAAGATGCTGATTAGTCTTATTTAAGCCACATTTCTATCCCTGAACAAGTACTGTGGCCAGGTGGATGGAGTACTTAGACCAGACCCAGGTCACAAGCTCAAAATGGAAAGGCAGGGTCTACCCTACTGAACCATCTAGACAAGGTTGAATTGACATGAATAGGGAGAGATGAGGTTCTCCAAAGTAAATGCTTCTAGTTAGAAAATAAAAATATAGGCCGGGTACGGTGGCTCACACCTGTAATCCTAGCACTCTGGGAGGCTGAGGTGGGCAGATTGCTCGAGGTCAGGAGTTCAGAACTAGCCTGAGCAAGAGCGAGACCCTGTCTCTACTATAAATAGAAATTAATTGGCCAACTAATATATATATAGAAAAAATTAGCTGGGCATGGTGGCACATGTCTGTAGTCCCAGCTACTCGGGAGGCTGAGCCAGCAGGATTGCTTGAGCCCAGGAGATTGAGGTTGCTGTGAGCTAGGCTGATGCCAGGACACTCACTCTAGCCTGGGCAACAAAGTGAGACTCTGTCTCAAAAAAAAAAGAAAAAGAAAAGAAAAATATAAAACTACAAAGATTCAGTGCCTTCTTTGTAGACTTTCTCTTTGTGGCTTTTTATCAAGAAATGGGTATTCAGTTTCTTGTCCCCACTAATATGCTACTTTCTGGGTGAGTGGTGGGAGGGTGGGAGGGATATTACAGATAAGGACTTTATAGGCCTCCCTATTTCAAAAGCTTGGAGAAGAGAAAAGCCCAATCATTTGGGATTTGGGAAAAGCCTGGAACCTGACTCGTGAATCTGTGACCTTGATATTCATAGAGGAGATGACAGACTCCTCTATAGAAAGGTAAACATTTGCATTTGTCTGAATTCATAAGATTAACCTGTTCTAGCCTCATTAACATAGTCCCATGACCTGATAGGACTATTCTTTATTTTATTTTTCATTTTACTTATTTATTTATTTTTGACAGAGTCTAACTTTGTTGCCCAGGCTAGAGTGAGTGCTGTGGCATCAGCCTAGCTCAC
>VSMD01035686.1:0-38623 GCA_008750895.1 Mirza zaza
TTTTGAGACAGAGTCTCACTTTGTTGCTCAGGCTAGAGTGAGTGCCGTGGCGTCAGCCTAGCTCACAGCAACCTCCAACTCCTGGGCTCAAGCAATCCTCCTGCCTCGGCCTCCCGAGTAGCTGGGACTACAGGCATGCACCACCATGCCCGGCTAATTTTTTGTATATATATTTTTAGTTGGTCAATTAGTTTATTTCTATTTTTAGTAGAGACAGGGTCTCGCTCAGGCTGGTTTCGAACTCCTGACCTTGAGCGATCCGCCCGCCTCTGCCTCCCAGAGAGCTAGGATTACAGGCGTGAGCCGATACATGCCTTCTTAATCACCTTGGGAATTCTGGGCCTTATTATAAGCAATTTGAAGTAGAACACATTCTCTCTGAAGGGAGAAAACTCTCTTGTGCAAAAGGAAAGGCAATGCAGAAAATGTTCTCTAACCAGAGATTGAGGGAATCTCCCATCATAAGCATGAAGATGAAGAGAAAAAACCAAAATATAAATGAATTGCCTGTGCCTTGACTGCATGCTTCAGAAAGAGTAGATTTTGGAATAATATGCTTTCAGTTAATTAAGACAGGTTTATAGATGTTGAAGGTATAATAGAGTGTAAGATAACTTTTCTAGCTGTATGTTTCTCTGAACATTTAAAACAAATAGGGCTACAAGAAGCCCATATTAGAAAGCCTGTGGGTCTCATGCAGGAGAAATGACTTTCAGCTTAGAAACAAGACAGCTCTATGTCCACAGCAGAGTGTGAATTGCTTTGCAAGGGCTGCCTTTGCAAATGGGGACTTGAGAGGTACCGAAATGTTCCCTTGTCCCTCAGAGTCCCAGCTCTGCCCACACCAACTGAAGGGCCCCGGGCAAGTTACGAAAGCCACCAGGGCCAGGTTTCCTCATCTGAATATTGTGGAGAATAATGCCGTCTCATAAACGTGTTCGTGAGAATTTAGTAAGATAAATTTTATAAAATGCCTGCACGCTTGTTATATAATAGGCTCTCCACAAATGATTTCTTTTCTTTTTCCAGAAAAGCAAAGCACACAAAATTCTCTAACACTTTCCCTTGTGAAGATATTGGACATCTTGGGGGGAGAGGGGGCTCATCTTTCTAGTGCAGGCACTTTTGCATGAAGGAGACACATCCAGATGTAGATCTTTCCATCTCCGGAAGGTAAAGGGAAATAGACAGCTTGTGTCATGGCCCGTTTACAGGACGGAGGATGAACACAGAACACAAAACGAAAACACAGAACACAAAGAAAAACGCAGACACACGTACAAATGGTTGACTCGAGCAATAATACACTGGGTCAGTTTTATTTTTATACTCTAAAAGATTAAAGTTAGTTCCTTGTACGTAACTGCCCAGGTGTGGCAGTGATAGCCATAAATTCTGGAATACATAGCCTTAGGGAAGCAGATATCCCCTGGCTCAAGGTTTCCAGGTGGTTGCTCTAGGCGCCAGGCATAGATCACGGACTGAGATTAGCAAGGATGGGCAAGGCAAGCCACAGGGGGCATTTCTCATCCCCAGCTTCTCTTAGGGTGACCCCTAAGATCTTTGGCTGATCCTCTGTGGCTGTGCCTGGCTTAGGTCGCCCCTCCCTTGAGGGGTCTTACCCGTCATTGACTAACCAGCCATCTTATGGGGTGTACGCAGCAATCACAGGAACAATGTGTTTATTGTGTGGCCTCCAGACCCCCAATGCCATGGGGCGGGATAGCTCTTGCTTACTTGCAACTCAGGTCCTTTGTTATGCCTCTAGGCAACAACCTTGTTTATCACAAGGACCTTGTCTGGAACACATTACTTTAAAACGCTCTGGGCAGAACACATACATGACTTACTAACTTTAATTCTTAAACTAGAAAAATATATGTCAGTCCCCTACAGTTTGGAGGTCGCAAACACAGAATTAAATGCCAGCTAACGTGGGCCATTTTGAAAACTCGATTGCAAGATAAGGAGAAAGGAGTAAGTTCTATAGTTCAAAGCCAAAATTTGACCAATTCATAATTATATGGTAGCACATACACCTGTCTCGCGGGTAACGGCACCAGTGTTAGCACTAAGGAAAATACGAGATGAACTAAATAGATACGGTCCCAGCCCTGAAGGCGTTTCCAGGGCCACTGACTTGAGAATTAAGTAGGGAGGAAGAACTGAGATGAAGCAGCGTGCCTCCCTTGTGTGGGGCCTGTGATTTTATGATCTCATAGACAGAAAACACAATGGGAGGAAATATTCACATACATGATACATACAATTAAGCTGTATGGTCACAGCAGGTGAGTTGGAATGTTTGAGAAAACTCTGAACCTTCTGCTCCTTTATGATCTTCTGTGGGTTTGAGTTTACATGAAAGCACATAACACAGACCCCAGATTTTTTTTTTTTTTTGAGACAGAGTCTCACTCTGTTGCCTGGGCTAGAGTGCTGTGGTGTCAGCCTAGCTGACAGCAACCTCGAACTCCTGGGCTCAAGCAATCCTCCTGTCTCAGCCTCCCAAGTAGCTGGGACTATAGGCATGCACCACCATGCCTGGCTAACTTTTTCTATTTTTTGTAGAGATGGGGTCTCGCTCTTGCTCATGCTGGTCTTGAATTCCTGGCCTCAAGCAATCCCCCTGCCTCTACCTCCCCAAATCCCCCTGCCTCTACCTATAAACCTCTAGGATTATAGGCGTGAGCCACCACGCCCAGGCCAAATTCTTATGATTAAGCAGAAAAAATGTAAATCTGATATTTTTTTAAGTTTCCAAATTTGTTATGATATTTATAATGTCATACCACAGTGATAGAAACAGTCACGTATTATTCAGTATGAGTTCAGAATATATCTTCCAAATTGGCATTGAGATTTAATATAGATTTGTTTATTAATTTGGCCTCTATAAAATTGGGAATAAATTTGAGATGCTTATTTTACTTAGCTTTTGGAAATTAGAAAGGTCTGAAGACCTGTGATAATATTTTCCTTCGAGCGTTGTGTTATCTTTTTCTAAATTAGATTAAGCGCTTTTTTGGGTACATTTTTTTCCAGAGTTATTTTTTTCTATTTCCTGAGCTTGTCTTTAGTATTTTTTTTTTTTTCTTTTTTGAGACAAAGTCTCACTTTGTTGCCCAGGCTAGAGTAAGTGCTGTGGCGTCAGCTTAGCTCACAGCAACCTCCAACTCCTGGGCTCAAGCAATCCTCCTGCCTCAGCCTCCCGAGTAGCTGGGACTACAGGCATGCACCACCATGCCCGGCTAATTTTTTCTATATATATTTTTAGTTGGCCAATTAATTTCTTTCTATTTTTAGTAGAGATGGGGTCTCACTCTTGCTCAGGCTGGTCTCGAACTCCTAACCTTGAGCGATCCTCCCGTCTCGGCCTCCCAGAGTGCCAGGATTACAGGTGTGAGCCACCGCCCCCGGTTTTGTCTTTAGTGTTGGTAGCACCTTCCTTTGAGAATGGTTTATTGGTGAGATTTTTATTGCTACTTCACAGAAAATAATGACTAATGCGAAAAACATGCTTTTAGGTATCGTGGAAGAGTATCAGCTGCCCTATCATGACCTCGTGCCCAGCGACCCCTCTTACGAGGACATGAGAGAGATCGTGTGCCTCAAGAAGTCACGACCCTCATTCCCCAACCGCTGGAGCAGCGACGAGGTAGGGACTGAGGTGTCCGTGTGGCTGTGACTAACTTCTACCCAGACTTTTCTTCTGTTGCCAGAATTCTAGATAGTCACAATAGGAATTCATTGTGGCGACGGTCCCTCATTGCAATGATTTAGATGAAGATCAGTGTACTGTATGTTTCCCTTTTTCCAATTTTATTTTGCCACTTCCAGAATATATTGAATGGATGAATATTTAGCCTGTGTCATAGAGTAACATTATTTCATTTATTTATAGCATCTCGACATGGTCATAAAGACTCTTAATTCTCTCTCTGTGTATTTTTTTTTGTTAATTACTTAATTTAATAATTCCACATTATTTATATATATCAAAACATCACATTGTACTCCATAAATGCACACAATTATTTGTCAGCTAAAATAATATTAATAAAAAATAACAGCTATAAAAGGAGGTTTCATATTCAAATGGGAGGGCAGACGGTTTTAAAATTGTTTCTCTCCCCCTCTTTTTTTCTAGCCAAAGATCAACATGAATGTCAGCCTTGATAGTCTTTTTTTTTTTTTTTTTAATTTCGGCATATTATGGGGGTACAGATTTTAAAGTTTCAATAAATGCCCTTCTTCCCCCCTTCCCCTCTCTGTGTGTTTTTAAAGCTCAGTGATCTTCTCCATAGTAAACCGGTGCAGACCAGTTTCCCATTTTGACGGGAGCAAAAGTTAAGCCTCTAAAGTGAGTTTTCCATGCACAGAAGCAACACGGATCCACCTAGTGGAGACGCCTGCCTGTGCTGGTCTTTGTCACTAGGGTTGATGAGATGGGATCTGAGCAGATCCACTGTCCTTAGACCCTCTCAGCCCTCAAACTCCCCAGGTCCTGGCACTGGCGTTCTCTGGCCATCTGGAACATTCGAGAAGAGTTTGCAGCCCCCCTAGGGGACAATAAAAAAGGCTCTTATCAAACATGTACCAAAGCCACTGCAAAAGAAATGCACAGAACACTATATTTATAAACTTTCTCTTCAGTGTCAGATTCATTTAAAAGTGACCTTTGGTTCATGGGTTTTGTGTCTAGTTACTGAAACGCTAAATAATACATGTGTTTTCCAGCAAGCTGTGCAGAAAGCTTTATATTATTTTTTTGAAAGCGGTTATGGGCATCGGTGTAACTTGAAATCCCATCACGGAGGATTTCTAATGAAGTGAAATTGTGCTTTTCAGTAGGAAGACCAATAATTGACATACCACGGAGAATATGGGAGAAAGTTCTGGTGATATACACACAGCATTAATCTCCTGAAATGGCACAGCGCGGTGCTGTAATGGTAGCAGACAGCTGGGAGTTAGGAATCATCATGTTTGTTTGAATTGTATGGAATTAGATAAGAGATTTAAAGTGATCAAGTGTTATAAACAATCTGGGACCGTGGAGTGGAATAGAGAATCCCCGGGTATTTTTTTTTCCTTTTTTTTTTTTTTTTAAATTTAAGGATATTATAAAGGTACAAATATTTTGGTTACATTTTATGACTTTGCCTCACCCAAGCGAGGGTTAGAGGCATGCCCTTCCCCTATACAATGCTCACCATGTCCCTTAGTTGTGAATTTACTCCCCAACCCCCTAAACCCTGGAGAATATCACTACCCTGTGAGCACCATAGTGTTGATCAGTGAGTGCTGATTTGATGGCGAGTACAAGTGGAGCCTGTTCTTCCCATCTTGTGATACCTCACTTCGGATAATGGGCTCAAGCTCTGTCTAGGAGAATATAGGAGGTAGCTACATCACCATCATTTCTTTTTCTTTTCCTTTTCTTTTTTGAGACATAGTCTCACTTTGTTGCCCAGGCTAGAGTGAGTGCCATGGCGTCAGCCTAGCTCACAGCAACCTCAATCTCCTGGGCTCAAGCGATCCTCCTGCCTCAGCCTCCCGAGCAGTTGGGACTATAGGCATGCGCCACCATGCATGGGCTAATTTTTTGTATATAGATTTTTAGTTGGTCAATTAATTTCTTTCTATTTATAGTAGAGACGGGGTCTCGCTCTTGCTCAGGCTGGTTTCGAACTCCTGACCTTGAGCAATCCGCCCGCCTCGGCCTCCCAGAGTTGTCATTTCTTATAATTGAGTAATATTCCATTGTAAATATATACCAAATTTTAATAATCCACTCATGAATTGACAGGCACTTGGGTTGTTTCCACATCCTTGCAATAGTGAATTGTGCTGCGGTAAACATTTGGGTGCAGACGTCTTTATTATAGAATGACTTTTGTTCCTTTGGGTAGATGCCTAATAGTGCTATTGCTGGATTGAATGAACAAAATGGTATTTCTATTTTTAGCTCTTTGAGGTATGTCAAAATTCTATTCCACAGATACTACACTAATTTGCAGTCCCAGCAACGGTGTAAGAGTGTTCCTGTCTCTTTACACCCTCGCCAGCATTTGTTGTTTTGGGATTTTTTTGATAGAGGCCACTCTCTCTGGGGTTAGGTGATATCTCATTGTGGTTTTGATTTGCATTTCTCTTATGATTAGAGATGTTGAACATTTTTTAATATGTTTGCTGGCCATTATTCTGTCTTCTTTTGAAAAGTTTCTGTTCATGTCCTTTGCCCATTTATTGATGGGGTGGTTTGATTTTTTTCTTATTGATTATTTTTAAGTTCTAGATAGATTCTTGTTATCAGCCCTTTATTGGATGTGTAGAGAGCAAATATTTTCTCCCATTCTGTAGGCTGTCTATTTGCTCCAATGATGGTTTCCTTGGCTGTGCAGAAGCTTTTAAATTTGCGCAGGTCCCATTTATTTATTTTTGTTGCTGCTGTGATTGCTTTGGGGGTCTTCTCCAAAAATTCTTTGCCTAGCTCCCGGTATTTTTATATTTGCTTGCTACTGATTTCAGAGACACCTGTCTACAATGAGCTGCTTGCTCCTGTAATGAAGAAGACATAGCAATCTGTTTTAGTCATATCCAATCTGGCATGGAAAATAATTAGTGGAATTTTTATTTCTACATCATCTTAAGGGTACCTTTAAACAGTGATATTCAAAGCTGGTGAATGCAAGATGAGAAAGGCACCTCGTGCCCGGTGCACGATGGCACGTGTCTCTGACATTGCTCCTTGTCTGTCCCCTGCTGTCCCGCAGTGCCTGCGGCAGATGGGCAAGCTCATGTCGGAGTGCTGGGCGCACAGCCCCGCGTCCAGGCTGACGGCCCTGCGCGTGAAGAAGACGCTCGCCAAGATGTCAGAGTCGCAGGACATCAAGCTCTGATGGCAGAGCTGAAGCGGGTGTGTCTGCATGTGGCCCATGGGCACCTTCTGCCTGTGGGCGGAGCGCAGGTGTCAAAAGAGCATCCTTGGTGTACCGGCCTTGGACATCGTCCTGCCACCCTGCGGGTGTGGCCCTCGCCCCTCAGGGAGCCACCAGGACAGTGACAGCGACGTTCCCAGGAGCACAGCCTGACCAGCGTCTGCCTGTAGGAGGGCAGAAACCCGCTTGGGTACCTTGTGCAAGACAGGATGCACGTTGCTTTCTAAGAAAGCCCTGTATTTTGGGATTGCCTTTTTGTTTTTTTGTTTTATTTTTAAAGATGCTTTAATTTTTGCCAAAATAAAACAAATAATGTGGGTGTTTTAAGGTTTATACTAGTATAGTTTAATTAAGGAACAACAAAGGTTCTTCCAGAAAGCTCCGCTGGGAGGTAAATTAAAATAGGTGTTTTTCCATTGGTAAAAATGTCGTTGCACTCTACAAACCAAAAGCCAGTGTGTGGCATTAGATTGGACTTCATCTTCTTAATAACACAACCCAAGCCCCCACCCCATGCCCCGGCTTCCTCAGAACGCTCGGCCAGCCCAGCAATGTGAATAATGCACCTGGGTACAATGCCACCTGTCTGGGACCACGTTTTGGTGGCCCGCAGGTGGCCTTTTGCAGCTTCAGACGATATGGAACAAATGAAGGTTTTATGTGACTCTAATAGAAGTGCGGATGGGTGTTGCTCAGAACCACTTCTGATTACGTTAGGCGTTTGTTTTTATGGTAAAATTCCTCCCTTTTGATTAAACACAAAGGTGTTTTTTATGTGCAGAGAATCGGACCTGTGCATGCTTCTGAGCTCTCAAATCAAAGGATCCATCTTAACTAAAATTGCCATGATTTGCGTCGAAGACAGAAGTGCTTTAAAATAGAGATCATTTGCTCTTGTGTTAGAAGAAGAAGGGGTCAACAAGTGACAAGCACAGGGGAGGAGGGTGAAGGGGGAGAGGTTTGTTGCTTATATATGCAAAGGAGCCAATCTCAAAAGCACAAGGGAAAAAAGTACATATACCTTATTTTATAGAGATAAGGATAGTTTGCTTTTGTTACTCTTTTTTGTGCGTCAGAGTTAAAAGATAGAGAGGAAGCATCCGTCAAGTTAATTTAAATTTTCTTTTTAAAAATAGGTAAGTGTAACCTACAGATGGGACAGCAGAGAGATTTAGTGGAAGCCACAAAATATCGTGGCTGCCGTGACTTATTATTCTAGAATACATAGAGATGGAGATGTGTTCAGTGATCGTTTCCCACGGAAGGAATGCTGACTCATTTTATCCTCGTGATGTTCAAGTCACTGTTTAATTTATTAATTTTTCTTTTCTGTAGCACTTGTGCAAAACATCTCTTTACCTACTTAGTTTTCCAGGGTTTAGCTGTGGAGCAACATGGGTACAATCATCGTCAGGGCTGGTATTCCTTAGCAATACAAGTACAGTGAAGTTTGAGATCGCACACATGCCTCTCAACTTGATTCATGTACATTTCCTTATTGTGGTTTTCTTTTGCTGCTTAGAAATTCTATGGTGGTCAGTAAAGAATTTGGAAGTACTTTCCCCATGAAATAAAAAAACAAAAAAAAAAAAAACAAAAAAAACATATTCCTTCCAAAATCCTCCAGGGGGCAGTGTTTTATAGCACATTTTTCACCACTGGTGGGTGACTGACTGAAGGATGGAGGATTCTGGAAAATTTGACACCTCCATGAGAAATGAGAAAATACTTTCCTCACTTCTGGAGTAGGCTTGCAGCTGGTGACTTGTTCATCCAGAAAACATCCCAAAGCATTGAGTGTTTGTGAGCTGTGCTCACAGTTTGGGAGAATTATTAAGGAGACCCACAGCGTTCTACATTTTGCATTCTGTCCCCAATGCTTCATAGCCCCATAAGCCATAAGGAAGAATTTCTTAATCCTTGAATTTGAAAAATTTTTGTGTTTTTCTTAAAAGAGTAAAACAGTTGGTTCTAAATATAATTGTAATCGGAATGCTGCTTTGATTGATGTTACCATAACCTCAATAGCAATGTCAATGTTCCTTTCTCTTGTGTCAAATTCTATTGTTTGTGATAGTTTAGAAGTAATACGTAGCTAGAACTTTAATCATCTGAGCCTTGGAGAGCAACTTCAGTGCCTATAAACAGCCCCTCTGCAAACAAATAAGTAAATAGTTATGCCAGTTAAGTGAGGACACGTTTATGTTTCTTGAGTTTTTCCTAAATTTAAGTGAGGTTGAGTTTACCTCTTAGCTACAATTGTGTTTTCTTTTTGGTAAATACTTGAACTTCAAATCAGAATATTTTGTGCAGAAGAGATGATTTAAAAAGTAAACTAGATTTCAAAGGAGGTGTAGATTCCAATGAAGAATGGGAGGAAATTAAAAATAGTATTCAAATTTCTTCTATATTATTTGGTTGCTTTGGCAAAAATCAGTAGCTTACTTTCTAATCTCTGACCTGACTTATTCACTATGAATATTTTAAAAGTATTTCTGAGATACTTAACAAGACCCATTTAGCTATTATAGTTTCTCAATGAGACAAGAATTTAATTAGGAATAGATGTTTTTTCTCTCTATTTTACCAAAATCCACTTTACTTAGAGAATACTAAATTGTTCTTAAAGACTACCTACTCATTTCCCAGTAATCACTTATCATCTTAAAATGTCTAGCAGCTCAGAGGTGAGTTCTGTTTTATTTTTATGTTTTTATCTTTTACTCAAATAAGCGAGAACCTGGAAATTAATAACGTAGTTGCTAGCTTACTTTCAGGACTATTTCAAAGACTAAGATTTTCTTCTAACCCCTCCCCTGCAAAGGGAACCCTAAATTATTAGTTGTTTAGATACGTTTTGTATGCTGAGATGTTCAGGTTTATAGTTTATGTGTGTATATATTATATAAATATGTATATATAAATATTATGTTCAGTTTGGAGTCTGGGTCAACTCCATTATGTGGATTAGAGAGTAAAATATTATGGATGATAAAAGTACTAAATGAAGCATAATATTTATTTATAAAAGTGTGTAGACTGTTAAATTACAAGTAAAGCGCTATGAACAGTGTGTATGTGGAGAGACAGGCCTTTGACCTCCTGGAAAATGTCCTCAAAAGTCACTAGTGACAATTTTTGAACTCTCCAAACAGAAAGCTTCTTAGAAAACATGCTGGGATTTTTTTTTATCTCCGAGGCATTCTTTGGCACATTTCAATTGGTGTGTAATCAAGGATAGCAAGTACTTAATAATGCCTGAGTTTCATGTTCCTACAGTCATGCATGTTCATAAGGAGTCTTATGTTATTGGTCTGTTCTGGTTTGCTTTGTTTGTGGGCGGAAAGGCACTGAGAGAAGTCTAATTTTGTTAAACTTGAACATGTTTAGTAGTTCTGTCTGCTTAGCAAACCGAGTCACGTAGCAGTGGAAATGAAAGAAATGGCATCAGAAGTGATTTCATTTAGCAGTTATGATTCCTCTTGTGTAAAACAAAATGGAAAAAAAAAAAAAAACAAACACAACGCTGTATTTTTTTTGGAGAAAAAGTTGGCAATCTCCAGGGGTTTTGTTGTCTGTTTTCAAAAGAAGACTCATTTGTGTTCTTTCTGGGAACCAGTGCCTTACGGAATGTGTATATACTGTAATTATTCAGGACTAGGGAACAAACAATTGTATTTGTTACAAATTGTATATGGCTTTTGTTTTAACATTCCCCTAAATAAAATGGTTTCATTCTCTCGTTGGAAAAAAAAAAAAAAAACATGACTGTTATTTTATAGTTGTGCCTTTTTTTTTTTTTTGTCTCTGAAAGTTTCACATTGTCACAGGCGGGGAGGTCCCCGACGGAGGCAGACGCAGGTAAGTTTGTACATTCTGTGGCAGGAGTGGGAGACCCGTGGTCTGATGGCTTCTGTCTTCTGTGTGATCAGGAAGCACAGTCATCTGCAGAGAGCGAGGGGGGAGGGGCAGGGGGTCAGTGTCTGGGGGACATGGAGGGTCACAATTGCACTGTGGCAAGTCACAGCTTGCTGGGGCAGGACAGCCAGGTGGTGACGGGCTGTGCCCGGGGCTGGGTTAGGCTGCAGATGCTAACGGTGGTGGCCCGGGTGTCCCCATCCTCACTGGCTCCTTCCGTTGTGTGAGTAGCAAGCTTTGACCTTTAACTCGGTTTCTTGTCCTTTAAGGTGAGAATAACAGTAATATCTACAGCCCAGACTTGCTTTGAAGACGGGGTCATCCATGCACAAGCACGTGGTAAGCACGCAGCTGTTCCCATTAGCTGTCACTACAAATGCACAGTGCCACTGGTCTGTGTGGCCCGTGACTTTATTTTTCTATCATCAACAGTTGGACCCATGCAGGGCTGGGGGTTGATGAGTTTCACGCAGCTACCAGGTCCCGGAACGTGACAAGTACCATCACCAGTGGGTTGGTCGCCCCGGGTCTGAGTAGGGATGGAACGAAATCGAGGCAGCAGGTTATAACAGGCCACAGAAATCGAGTCCAGGGACAAGGAGCCCTGGGGGTTGAGGGGCCGAGGACAGGCGGGGGGTCTGATCACAGAACGGCATGGTTGCAGCTAGCGGACAAGATCCTGGGCCCTGAAAGAGGCACCCCAAAGCCAAGCCTTTGGACTTGGGGTGCTGGGTGTGGAAGGGTGAGGTTCTTGCTGCTGCCTCTGATGGGGGAGTAGAAAACCCCCTCTCAAGGGAGATGGAAAGTTCTAGTGTTTGCTCTCGGTCCGCCTCTCGGCACCCCACCCTGGGTGCTGTGGGCTCAAGCCAGACTTTCCACAGGACCTGAAGGCAACTGGGAAGAAAATCCAGTCGAGGAAAGCGGTTTCTTCTCTCCACGTAGATCATTTTATACATTGCAAGCTTGGTGGTTCCGCCCGGTCGCAGCAGAAAAGCACAGACGTCGCCACTTGGAGCAAAACTCTTGTTTCTGCAAAGTAATTCCCACCCCAGGTTCTGCTAGGAGCCCAGCAGGAGGGAGCTCTGGGACAGAGGGACGGGGGCTGAGGGAGGGCAATTGCCAGAGCCCTGCAGTGACCTCAGCTCCCAGCCAGGGTCCCAGGCCAGGTTCCAGCTGGCACGTCCTCATGACTTCCTTCACCCTGGACGAGCACTGGCTTTGTGATCCCAGCATCAGATGAGTTTTAAGTCACCATCTCCCAGCTCACTGGGGGGCCGGTTTCTCAGTGCTGGTGCCATTGCTCTCTGGCTCACTAGGCTGGGAGCAGGGCTGGGGCTGGTTGTGGCCCATGTAAGGACACCTTCCCAGGGAGGATGGGCAGCCTTGGCTCCCACTGTCCCCCGTCCCCTGCAGCCTCCCTGTTGCTCACGCTAAGGGACTGTGCCAAGCTGAACCCCTCCACTGTTTGCTGTAGCTCTAGCCTGTGTCACTGGGCTCACCGTTCATGTCACCTACCTACTAGTGTCATTATTTGCAGACTCCATTTAAAACAGGACCTCCGAGGGGAGGGCTTTGACACTCTTCATTGACAACGCCCCGTCCCCACCCCAGGAACTGTGACGCAGAAGATGTTCCATGACTGCAGTCCCCAGTTCTTGGGGCAAGGCCTGGTGGGTACCAGCCCCGGGCCTGTTAGGGACCAGGCCATGCCTCACCATCCCCCCGACCCCAGTGGAAAAACTGTCTTCCACGAAACTCAGGAACTGGGCCACACAGCAGCCGGTGAGCAAGCAAAGTTTCATCTGTATTTACAGCCGCTCCTCATCGCTCGCATCACCGCCTGGGCTCCGCTATCCCTCCCCGCCCCCCAATCTGTGAATTTCTCCCTGGTGCCAAAAAGGCTGGGACTGCTGCCTGTGACACTGGTTTTCACCCTAAACTGCTAATTGGTATCACGTGGGAGCTTTAAAAACTCAAGGCTCAGGGTCTACCCAGACCTTTCAAATCAGAATCCCTGGAGGTGGGACCTGGGCACGCTATTTATTTAACCCTTTGCACTCGGCTTGCTTTTTTTCTCAGTTCCTTTATTCTACTTGGGATTTAATGTCTTAAATACCCCAGAATAATAAATAACTGGAGTTTCTTTTCATCCAAACTTATGTATTTGGATTATTTTTATATTTCAAATTATTGATACATTCGAAGAGTAATTTTCATCTCTAATTTTTCATGCTGTGAGCTGCTACTGATGCTAACTGTGTCGAGTCACACTCGACATCCGAGTGCAAACGGTTAAAGCTCCCGGGTGCAGGTGGGCCGATTCAGAGCCTCATCTTGCGACCCGGGAAGGTTGTCATCGCCATCGGGACGGGACCCAGAGGATCTGTGCCCTACCGAAGGAAGCCGCCCTGGTGACTCTGGGTGGGTAAAGAATCGAGGAGAAGCAGCACTTTTCTGTTGCTTATAAATATAATTTATTACCTGTTTTAAAAATTCTTTCTTACATTTTGTACACGTTGGCCGACAGAATAAATGCAGGCAATTTACAAACCCAAGGGGACTGCAGGAAAAAATCAGGACTGGCAGCCGGGGACAGGAAAGAGGCACACCCAGCGCTGGCGGCCCTGGCCACCACACAGCAAGGCGGTGACAGGCGAAGTGTCCCCAGGGCACCCCTCTGCCAGGGATTTTTTTTTTTTTTCTTAGAAAAGGAATTGCATAGAAGATACAGCAAGAGGGAAGTCCACAACAACGAAAAAGAAGTGTTCCATATCAGAAAAGCCAAGGGTGGTGTTGTGTGTGGAGTTTTGTTTAAAAAAGAAAAAAAATAAATGACAGAACACAAAGCCTCAATGCGACCTTCCTGCGGCAGGAGCGGACGGCAGGTGGATGGCACGGCCTCTTCCACACGCACTGCTGGGGGTTTCTCTGACAAACACTGGTCATCTTCTTTGGGAGGAGGAAAGGGGAAGGTCACCCACGTGCTACAGCCCAACCTTAAACTCAATACATACGACAGTGACAGACAGTGACATCCGGCACACACACAGCAATGACACTTCCCGCAGTCGGGCTCAATGCCTTCCACCCGGGGGTGAGTTGAGGGCGTGGGCAAGAGTGCAGTGGTTCTGATCGCTGTCATTTTTCTTCTCCATGGCCCGGAGGAAGCATGCACTTGACCTTTCACCTCTGGGTTTACAGGTATCCCTAGTGACTTTAAGAATATGAAAGGCAAAGGCATTTTCCGCTAGCTGTAGATTTCTCGCTCTTTCCTTCTGCTCTGATTGGGTTTGTTTTATCATTTAGGACATAGCTCAGGTCACCCTTCTCTGCCCTGGCCTCCCTTACCCTGCTGGCGATTGGAAAGAAAGCGCCCGTCAACCCTGAGGCCACCAATCAGCAGACGCTGCCTGCAGTTCACCTTCTGGACTCCGGCACTGAGGCTCACTCCACCCCGGGGCGGTGCCACCTGGCCCAACCGCAGGTATGACAGCGCCTAGTCCAGTAGACCTTTGCATTTTTTAAAAATGACACCAAACTTAGGCTAATTTGTAAGTGTCATGACCTGCAACGTATAATTTTGCAAAAGCCACATCTGCAATGGCACGTTAAAAGGCTGGTGGGCAGTAGCACGCATACGGCTGGGTGGCAGCTACCTTGGGGCCGCGTCCTTGCTTTGCCCTGGGCTAGTTGGCCACGACTCTCATGATATTTCACAGGGATTCCCAACTTGGGGTTCGGGAAGGTCTCAGAACAAATCCCTTCTGTATACAAGAGTCTGAGAAAGCAGAGGGCTGGGAAATAATAGCCTCACATAATTGCTTGGCTTTGTGGACTAATACGTTTGTGGGGTACCTGTCCGTTTGTCCTGCTGATGTCTCCTTGACCATGCTGAAGTAGGTCTGGGGTATATATTATGTTCGGTTAAATAAGCCTATTAATAAATCAATACAGGGAGGTGACAAATCAATACAGGTCTACTGGAAAATCTGGGAGCTATCGACTCTTTCGAAGACAGACTGTTAAAAGTGGCATTTGTGAAAATGGGGACAACCACCAGGCTGGTAAAATGAAAGCTTCAGCAAGTTCATCGCTAGACTAAGTCTGTAGAGAAAACCCACCCAGTGGAGTACAAAGCCATCTCCCCACTGTTCAAAACTAGATTACTAAGCTAGAATTCTGGAAATATTTATGACTTCATTTGGCTTACTTGGCCATGGACATGGGCTTAAATAAACACTGGTTACAATATATTTATTCCCCTTATGCCTTATTTCATTAAAAAAAATCATCAGAGATGCAAGGAAAATCATTCGAAGTGATCATTACAGCCATAGATTATATAAATAGATCTCTTAGGGGAGAGAAACAGTACTTCGTTACACAGAGGCAAAAGTTCTAAGGATTTCAGTCAACATTAGCTCAGCAAGGTTAAAAAATATATAAAAATAATACAAAAACAAAAACAACGAAATAAATCAAAGGATAATAGTTGGTCCCATGAGGCACTCTCGAAAGGTAAAAAAACGTTTTTGTTAACTTGAGATCATCAATAATAAAAATATTCTTCCTTATTAGATCTATAAAACCTAATACTCATTGCCCATCAGCATCTTGGGAAATAATAGGCTTTGAGCAATGATGTTCTGATTCACAGAAGCCCCTCTTTTCTCAAAGAGGACGGGCAAGACCCGATTTCATTCCAGCTGTGTTGCCATGGCCCTCCTTTCTCCAATTAGCCTTGGACTTGCACTGACGTCTCCCAGTGAAACTGACGACTTGTGCAGAACAACTGATCAGCAAAAGCTACAACCCACATTCAACCTGAAGACCTAAAGACTCAACAAGTCAACTTTTTCTGTCATCTTTACACTCTCTTGCAAGTCTTAATATGGTGTTATATTTGCATGGCTTCATAGGGACAGACTGTCTTAAAGGCAAAGCCCTGTGAGGTCTGGGCAGATGGGGACCAGCTATTGACTCCCTTCTGTATATGTTGATTACAGAGCAATAAACGGACTAAGAGCACAGCTGCTGTGTCCCCAACAGAGACACACAGAAGGACACATGAGATGAGCCTAGTTTTCTCTTCTGTAGAAGAGTGAAAAGTCTTAATGCCACCCCTCTACACATTGATGTTGAAGATACCTTATTTATAGTAGAAATACCTTTAAGAAACAAAAGTACCAAATGCGCAGTTTCCAGAGTGTCCTGAACTCAGTCTCCAGGACTTTGTCCTAAAATTGGCTCTACTTTTTGATAGTTGAGAGATTAAAATCTACAAAATGATGGTGTCTATGAAAATGGCTAATAATGATGCAATTTGGTACTGAACATCTCACCCCCCAAAATTGTCTCCTGCCCTTGAAGCACTGAAATGGCTCATCTGTGAGGATGAGGGTTTTCTGGGTACCAGAGGTGAGCATCTGCTTTGGAAGATGGTGTTTGTACCTGTCATCTCGTCTGAATCCAACTTCTATTCCGTCAGGGCCCACAAAGGACGTTTGAATGAGTGTGGGAAGAAGAAAATGACACAGGATTAAACCTCTGCCTTTGGATTCCCACATACAAAAAAAAAAAAAAAAAAAAAAAAACAAGTTTCTTCCTTCTCCTTGATCATAGTATTTCCATTTGCACATAGAAGACATTTCTTTCTAAGCAGATACGTCTTGTATTTCCGAAGACAAATATTAAGGAACTAAAAGTAAGGAGATTTAAAAATCACCCAATGAAAACCATAAATGTAAAAAATGTTAAAAAATTCCAAAGACTGTTTTATACAGCTTTTTTTTACCTATTGCTATTATTACAAGAAAGCAACTTAAGACATGCATGCATGAGCTGACATACCCGGGCCAGGCTTAGAATGCCATGGAATTTTGAGATGTGTGATCAGAGTGAAAAAAAAAAGTGAGAATAAGAAAAGAGACATTCGAACTGAAAATGTCCACACATCTGTTTGTCACAAAAGGTCCCATTGAACTCTGCAACTTTTAGTGTTTTTGTATCAAACTCAGGGTAGATTGTGTGGCACACCACTAGATGGCGCCATGCACAAATGATTGTTTTTTTCCCCACCCAGCCGGAGTAAGACGCAAGGAGGCAGGACACAGCCCATAGCATGGCTGATGAAGTGGCGCCCCGTGAAATGATCTGTTGCATCCGTACCTGGTAAATTTGAGAGCAATCTAACAGCTATGACTCTGCTCCAAAGGAGATCAGAACGTGTAGTGGAAATCGACATCAGTAGTGTCGTGTATGAACATAAGCTGTCACTTGATAGGAAACACGGTCTGACAGGTGAGCACCTCACTGACAAGACAGCAGCTGCTCTTCCCTTTCTGGAGATGGCAGGCTGGAGCAAAAACCAAGCATGTGAAGTGAACCCCCAGGGCCCCCAATAATCCAGTCTCTGTCACGCTCAGGATTTCTGCATTGGCGAATTTTTTCGGTCAAAGTTTTTGGTGCCAGTTTTGGGATAGTTTCGCCTGAATAGTTGCATAGTGGCTCCTTCTACTTCTCACCGGGCACAGGGCGCCTCTGAGCATTCAGTTCAGACTTCCTAGCTCTGGATTTCCATAGAAGATTCCACAACCCCAGTACTGAGAAGTGATCTTGACAAGTTTATTTTGAGATGCACCAACGGGACAATAGCTCTCTGAGTTCCTCCTCCTTTTAAAAATATAGATATATATTTGATTTTTAATTGAGAATACAATTTTACTCATGGGTACAGACATTGACCACTGAACTTTTTATTAGTACAATCTCTCTCCCTTCCGTTATCAGCGTAACAAATATTTTAAATATGGAAATCCTAATGCCAGGGGGTGGCCTGGGAGAGAGAGAGATTATTGACTATATGTCTAAAAGAGAAGAAATAAAAGGTAGGCGAAAAGAGGCTCCATGACAAGGTATTAGTTCCTCAAATGGGAGGAGTCTGTGAATATCAAGAAATCGCCAAAACACAGAAGGAAATTTATGTGGGAAGATAGGAGAAAATGTATAAATGATTTGTAATTCAAATCTAGTCCACGACCTGGATACCTCCAGCCAAGTCCTGAAGGTGCTGGTTCAGACACGTGGGTGCTTGTGGTTCAATTCTGGTTTGGCTACTGGGCTGTGGCCCCTCGATCCCCACCTGCTGAGTGAATCAAGCCCTTCAAAGAGCCTCTGATGATCTCAAGAAAGTGTCACAGTTCATACAAAGTAGTCTGTTGACTAACATTTTGCAGGCTAAAAAATTTTTAAAGGGCTAATGAAATAACCTTTGTAAATGCTACTGAGTGTCATGTAAGCAGAGATTAAAGGGGAAGGAAAAAATGCACCAAGTTACTACTGGTGGATGAACTTACAGGCGTGGTCTTGACATCAACAGACCAAAACGGAATTTGCAATTAGGAAGGCCAGGGGAGTCCCAAAAAGAGAGGACAAGAAAATGACAATAAAGGGATACCATCACTCAGAGAAGGGCATGATGCAACGATGCAAAGACAAGACTTCAGCCGAACAAATACACTGCAGGTTAGAATAAATACCTGTCTACTAGGAACAATTTGAAACACACAGTGTAGCCTGGGCAAGAGACTAGTGACTATGTAAATGTCCCAGGTCAGAGTTCACTGTGACCTTCAGACTGATGAGTGAGACTGGACACGTCACAGCGGAAGCTGAGCATTTGAGAACCGTGAAATGATCTGATCACACCCCTCCTTTTCTAGGTGAGAAAACTGAGGTGTCTAGTAAAGTTGGTCAAATGGCTCTCCCACCGGTGGCACAGCCAGACAGTGACAAACCCAGAATGAGAACTGGTTTCCTGATCTCCAGTTCAGAGTCGGTTCCTACAACCGCACGGCCCGTGAAATGACTCAGAGGGGAAGGAAGCTGCTAGAACAGACACGCAAAGCCACGAAGCATTTGCTACCCTCCCAGGGCAGAATGGGGCAAGAAAGGTAACAGGTCCAGGAACCGATGCCTGTGGAATTAAACTGGTGACCACACCTGTGTCGCTATGTGACAAGGTGAGGTGGGTCTAGTCAGTACCCAAATCCTAGCAATACTGCCAACAAAAACAGAAGTTAAAAGAAAATCCTTTTACTAGAATACTTGTAAATACCCATCGATAATAATAAGAATACCTGTTGGAAAAAAAAAAACACTTCAAATTGTGTATCACAAACACACATGTTGTGTGGTTGAACATGAATTAATCGCTGTCTTCCCTGCAATTGCTACAGCTTTATTCCTGGAGGGCCCCAGAAGGTTCCCTCCAAGGCTCAGGAGTCTTTGTTATGATTCTCCACTTCCCTGATACAAAAACAGTAACACTGGTGCTACAAGTTCTAGAAGCAGAACACCGACGGATGGTCTGAGACACTTGCCGTGCGTGATCGGTAGCAAAAGTCTGCGATTTCTCTGCAAGTGGCTAATCTGGAATAGACACGCTAGACTGTCCACAGCTTCAAACGATCTGAACAAAAATAGAACGAGCCATGGACAGCGTCTGCAAATCCCTGTCCGATTTGATGTAAACAACATTTGTAGAAATCGGGTTGGTTAAGAAAGTTTATCCACATATCTGGATAGCAATAAAAACCGTTTCCTAGGAAACTGTAAGATCCTGTGCCCCCCAGCATACAGCCCAAGGAAGAGGGAAAAAGCAGGGTGGTATCTGAATCCAAGGTACAAATTTACACAATTTTGCTCAACTCCAAGGGCATGGGGGGGGGAGGTCGGAGCTGTTTGCCTTCTGTCTCCTGCTGTGATCTCGCGCGTGAAGCTCATTGGTCTGGTCTGGACTCGTCCTCAGCTGTGAGTCCCCTGCACGTGTTTGTCCTCACTTCCAGAGGGGTCAGTACTGGCCTTCTGCTGCTAACGACACCACCGTTTCATGTCTTCCCATTTCTTCCAAGACAGTCGCCAGCATGCTCAGGTTTCCGTCGGGGAAGTTCTGTGCCTCCCAGAGGTCCAGGATGACGCCGGTCGGGCTGGATTTGGTGGCAAAGTAATTCAAGTACCTGTAACCGGACGCACAGTGGCTTGACTTATACATCTATTTTTTTCTCTTCCGTTTTGCTTCAGCCAAACCCTCCCCCCATCTCTCCACTTGTCCTTAGGTCTCTGGGCCCGGTGTGGTTGGGCAGCCAGCCGCCCTAAAGAACTAGCCAAGATGTAATTAGATCAGCCCAGCGAAGAGACACGAGGTTTAACTTTGTTAACCTCAACTCTGAGTAAGATAATGTAAGAGACAGGATGTCTAGGGGTCGTATCCGAAACAGGAAACCGAGAGACTTGTGTTTTCTCTCCAGCCCAGGCCCTGATGATCTTTGACAGGTCGTGCCAGGGCTTAGGCTGGGCAGGGGAGGCGACATTTTCTACAAAGCGGAGGCTCCGGAGGCCTCTTTAGAACTGAACATACACAGCGTGTTAGCATGTTAATTACTCCTCCATTGCAGATGAGGAACAAAAATTACTTTAGTGAACGGATGTATTATTCAGGGAGACCTAGCCCATCGGCTTTGCAAAGTGGATCACAAAACGTGATACTTACAAATGTCAGAGGAGCCCAGAGTGGCTCTTAGCAGCGTGCGTGCAAGGCCATAGCAAACCGTGCAAAGAAGGAGCATGACATTAATACATATTTGTGGCATGAAAAATAGATAGAGGCGCGGATGGAAGACAATGAATGCTCCCCTACTATGTCTAACGATGATCCGTCCCCAAACCTGGCCACACCCACCTGTCCAGGTTTAGCTTGCGGGCCAGCATCCTCCAGTCGTGGCCCCGGGTCTGGGGGGCGTCCAGGCTGCTGCAGAGCTTTTGCCGGATGGGGAGAGGGATGCTGAAAGCACTCGGCCCAGTGACCGTCGTGATGGTGCTCGCTGGGTCCAGAAGCGGCAAATCGATGCCAGTAGGCTCCTGTCATTCGGGGGACAGGAAGGAAGGACACAGCGTCACGACAAAAGCAATCCCTAAGGAACCAGTCACCACATTGCCTTGCTTTAGAGCGACAGGAAAAGAACCAGTACTATTACTCTCCGTGGTAAGAACGGCTTCTTCCAGGCCTGAAGGTAAGTGGGGAGTCAGGGTCTATAAGCTGGCCGAGAAGGGGTCCCTAGATCTGGAGCTAACTCATGGGTCGTGCTCGAGGACTGGGCTGCATGGAAAGTTCTGGTGTGATTCAATAACACCTTTTCTAATGGGATTCTCCAGGACGAGAGAGGGAGTATCGATGCTCTTCCAGGTGGGGAAAAATGTGAGAATGAGCAGATCTGCGAGGAGAAGGCTGAAGCTTCTGGAAACTGATCCTGAGGGGACAGCCCCTGGGCAGATGCCCCAGTAAGGAAGATGGCTCAGCTCTGCTTTTGTTGAATGAAATGGAACACAGCTCTGCTCTGGTTGATGTCAATTTCAGACTAATTTTTTAAAAAGAAAATGGTAAACACAGTATATTATTGCCTGAGGGCAAGCTGGTAACGACATCTTCCAATTGCTGTACACCCTTATTTATTTTTTTTGTAATCTAATTTTAGTAGAGGAAAACCATAAATTGGCTCTTAAAATAGTTTTAGCTCATAAAACAGCATAAATGCAAAATCTGAATTTCATCTGCAGGAGAAACTCTAATCATTTTCTGATCACTGCTGCTGGTCGGAAAAGCAAATGGTGCCCGGGAACTATTAAAGCAATAAAGGAAAATCTACTTTAAATGTCATCTCTCTCTCTTTCCTAAAGCAGGTGACTCGGTGGTGTGCAGAATCAGTTGCTGGAGGTTGAACTAGCCACACGCGGTTTCAGCCATCGTGGAAGTCTCTGGTGTCTTTCTGAGTGCCCAGCTCGGGGGGACAGTGCGACTGTCGCCCAGACACCCCTAGCCCTGCTGTGACCTGCAGGTCGTGGGGTGGGTCCGAGTGAGGATCACGACCTGTATTGGGCATGGAGCTCCCGCCAGGGGAATGAAGAGAGAAGGTTCCTGACCCCAGGGGTACATGGGTTAAAGGAAGGCGGCCACAAGAGTGACAGAGTGCGCTTGCCACGTTCACCAAGGGACTTACGTTCGCCATGTCTGTGGAGGAGGTGACAAGACGTCACAGGTTAGTGCCCACGTGGAGGTTGTGCTTCTCTTCTGCATAATACTACTAGGGCCTAAAAGGGCTCCAACCTCATCCCCTAATACACCACCACCCCACGGGCCCTGCATGGGAGGGGAGGTCACGGTCCGCACCCAGTCTGCTTTTTGTCGCGTTGGCCCTGTGTCGCCACAGGGGCTCCCTCGGCCGACCTGTGCTCCTGCCAGCAATGCACACCGTCTGTTCCCCCCTCCTTCTCTCTCTAGGAAGTGACAAATCCTAAGTCCTGACTGTCATCCACGCAGCGAGGGGAATCCCGCTTGGCTGGCACGAGGCCGCACAGGTGGCACATGGAAAGTGCGGAGCCTGCCACAGAGGGGGGCCTGTCCCCAGCCTTTCTCGGGGTGCCCCGTCCTTGGTGCCACTCGGCCTGGCCTCTCCAGATCGTGAGGACTGCGTGCTAGCACTAGTGTCGTGTCTAGATTCTTCTATCCTTTCCTTTAACCTCTGCGGGGCCAACCTCTCCCAGCCGGGTCCAAGAGGCACGAGCCCGCCCCAGGGCATGGGGGCACCTCTGCCGCCCCCTCCCTTTGATGTCGCCAGTCTCCCGGCGGTGAGCCTATTTCTGCCATCCTCAGCACCCCCCTGTGACACAGTCAACCCCGCTGGACGCCCACCACGGAGCACCTGTCGCACTCCCCGCCACCTGAGCGTGGCCAGGGCTTTGTTACATCCTGAAGTGGAAGGCCAGAGACGGGCGTGGCTCTTGGGAAGGTCCTCGAACATACTCGGGCTGTCCCCTGCCCTTGGGGAATGAAGAGCCACCGTCTTATTTCCCCTGGGCGACACAGTCCAACCCCGGTGACACTGCGTGTTCATTTCTGGGCAGATGAAAGACGCCAAACGGGATATGATTTCTCAGCTCTCTTCTCAGGTGGCCGGCGTAGCCTTGGAGGAGAAAGAAGCCACGTCTACACGTACACATCTCACCCCGTAGTTCCCGCTGCTGTCTTTTCTTCCAGGTAAAAGCAGAGTCTATGCTCGCAGAAAGCGTGTTGCAATAATCTCTCATGATATGGGGACCATCTGCCTCTGCTGTGATGACTCCCTTAGTTAAACATACGATTTTTCAACATTAACCAAACAGCTGCTCCACGCGACGAATGACACGCATTTCACAACCCCGAAGCCCTGAACCAACTTTCCACTCCCATATTCTGACTCTCCTAAAGTCACGTAGAAAAACTGGATTTCCCGAAGGGCCAGTAGGAGTGGGCTATGGAAGACAGAGGAGATAAATGGATGGGATGGCTGTCGCAGAGGATGCCACTGTGAACAGTTTCAATTCTACACAAACATGCGATGATGCATCACTACTTAATAAGAGGTTATATAAGATCTAGGAAATGTAAGAAAGTCTAATAACTGATATTATTATCTATTAATCTATTATTAAAGCAGATGAGGCCGGGCACGGTGGCTCACGCCTGTAATCCTAGCTCTCTGGGAGGCGGGAGGATCGTTCAAGGTCAGGAGTTCGAGACCAGCCTGAGCAAGACCCCGTCTCTACTATAAATAGAAAGAAATTAATTGGCCAACTAATAAATAGAGAAAAAATGAGCCGGGCATGGTGGCGCATGCCTGTAGTCCCAGCTACTCGGGAGGCTGAGGCAGGAGGATTGCTTGAGCCCAGGAGTTGGAGGTTGCTGTGAGCTAGGCTGACACCACTGCACTCACTCTAGCCTGGGCAACAAAGTGAGACTCTGTCTCCAAAAAAAAAAAATAAATCAATACACCATCTTCTCCCCCCCCCCAGCTAACTTTCATTTATTTATATAGGAGCTGAGTTTCCTTTTGTTTGTTGGTTTTGATAGACGTGAATCTGACGCCTCAGTGGAGGACAGAATGGAATGGCAGAGTTTACCCAAGACCCCTGTCACGCTAAGCCCATCAACACCAACAGTAATGGCGCCAACAATGTACTAGCACGTGCTTTGGGTCCAAATCTGTTGGGAGTACTTACTGACAGTCATTTAATTCCCACAAGGGAACCCAAATTGGTAAAATACAGTACCAACTTACACTTGGGGAAACTGAGGCAAGAAGAGATTAAGCAATTGCCCATTTCCCCATAGAATGATCTGTTTGGGAATCTCCTACGATAGGTGTCTGGCTCTGGCCGAAATGAAACAGAAGGCGTGAAGAAACCATGAAGTTCCCCTTCCTCCAGGCCGTTTGTCTTCTTGGTGGTCACGTGTCACTTCCTCTCTTCTGTGCTTGTCTATGAAATAAAAGACTAAAAAATAAAGAATGTCTTTTATCCTCTCTTACATTTTGACATTCATTCATGCCGATACTTTTAGTCTTCCAGACGTTTTCATTCTTAAGCTTCATCTCTGTCTCGAGCTGGGCAACCTCTGGCCAAGGCACCCTGAACAGGATGGCCGGCTAGCTCCTGAAGTGGCCGTGACATGGGTCCCGCACAGCCTGGCGCCCGTGGTGGGCGACAGGGCCTCCGCTGGTGTGGCTTTAGAAGTGACGCTGGCTGGGTGGCTGGTGGGAGGGGGCAGCACGGGTCTGGCAAGTGTGCTCTCCTTGGGGACGTGGGACACTGGGCCTGGCGCCCCAGCCCGCCTGCCACCTCACCCTGTGAGCCTTGGAAGGGGCCCTGTTCAGAAGATAGACACCACCGATGGCGCCTTTCTCTCCTTGTTTGTGGGGTGCCAGCCCCACGGCGCCCTTTCTCGGAGGGGTTGATGAGGGTCCGGGTCTCAGAACTCTCTAGAGTGCATTGTTCATCGGCGCACACCCCTGGTCCCCAATGTCGCTGCCCGCATCCACGCTCCCGCCTCAGAGCACCCCATGCTAACCCCCACGGCCGGACAGTGACCCAGAAGCAAAAGCCACAGGGCTCCCCTAAATCCCCAAAGTCACCTCCACTCCCTGCTGTCCCCGTCTGTGTCGCCCATGGGCACATGGCCCGGCGTGGCCGCAGGCTGGTCTCTCTGAGCAGACGGCCACCCCGTTGCAAAAGAAATCATCTCCCCTCTGTGCTGGCACAGGAAAGAAAGCCCTTAAATCTGTGACCACACTATGCAAAACTGTCCCCTTGCCGGGAGGACCTGGCGGAGGGGGGGACAGCGCAGAGCAGCAGCTGCCTTTCTTTGGTGGCCGCGTCTCATCCACCTTTTCAACCCGCAGCAAATGCTCCCGCTGGACAGAAAAGCCAGCATCAAAGGCCCGGACCTCCGAGCCCCCGCCAAAATCCCGGGGCCTTTGTTGTCGCCAGGCCTGGGTGGTTATTGAACTTCGGGGACCTGCTGGGCGGCAGAGTGACAACACCCTCCGCTGGGCCGGCAGGGGTGGAGCTGTGTGCGCCTGGGAGATGGCGCTGCCGGCGGTTGCCATGGCGCCCTAACTCTGAGACCATGCCTTATGAATGTCACCGGGCCCTGTGACTAAAGTTGTTTATGAGTCAAAAGTCGCATGGAACCGCGGGAGGAAACGATGGCCGCGCCTCCCCTCGGGCTGTGGGAAAGAAGGATGGGGTGGTGGCGTGGGGGGCTAGAGAAGCTGAGCAGGCTGACTGACGTCCCATCTGTCACCGTCACTGGGTGTGTGACAGCCAGGGGAGGCGGGGTTGCCATCACACGCCAGTTCACTGTGGCTTTAAAATACGATGACCTTGTGCTTTGGGCATGGGGCTGGGCTCCCTGACACCTGGGAGGGGCCACGTTCCTTCCGTCCCCTGCCACTGGACAGCCGCTGTCCCCTTTGGTGTCCCCAGGGGCAGGGTGAGCAAGCCCTGGGACCTGAGCCAGCAGATCAGGGAGGTCGGGGCACCTCCTCTCTCCTCACAGGGAGTTCCAGGTGGCAGTGGTCACTCTCGCGTGTGTCACACGGACACACAGCAGTGTCCAGCTGAAGTGTGTGACGGTCCCAGCAAAGCTGGCCGCCACCAGTGGGAACGACACGATGTTATGTCTATTCCCACCCTGGAGAAAAGGACATCTCTTCTCATAGCTGGAGAATGAGGGACGGGGGAGACAGGAGAGCAAGAGAGTTCTCTATGTGATGGAAAAGGGAGAGAAGAGAGACGGGGACAGAGGCAGGTCCCTGTCCCCAAGCCCCCGCTCGGCGGTGCGGCCTGGGCACCGGACAGATAGGGAGGCAGGAGACAGACAGAAGGTGCTGGAACGTCGCACAGCCAGGGACGCTTTGGGGGAAGGGCCTCCGTGTGCCCGCTGCTGAAATTAAACCTGATCCTTGAAAATCAGAGCTGGTTTTAAAAGTCACAGCGGGATTCTGGAATTCATGTCACAGACAAGGAGACTTGTGCTTCCAGAAGCATTCCTCGTGATGAGCTTCCGCGTGTGCGTGCTGACTGTTGTTCCATCGACAAACGGGACGGGCGGAAGCCGTGGGGGACTTGCCGGGGGGCCCGTGTGTGACAGCCCCACCCCTGCCCGGCGCCCCCTCTCACCTCGGACACGGTGCAGTTCAGCTGGAAGATCTGCCCTTCCCCTTCCACCTGCCGCACAGACAGTTTGCAGACCAGCTCCACCGTGTTGAGGCTGAACCTTTCCAGGGTGAAGGTGCGGTGGAGGTTCCTCTGAGACCCGCTCCAGATTTGGTAAAAAGGAATTTCCTTTATAAAGGAATTCGAAAGTGTTAACCGCAAATGAAGGACTAACACTAAAAAAGAACCATCAGATCCTCTGCTGCTGGGGAGATCTCCGTGTGACCTACCTGTGACATCTCCGTGTCACAGGTATTAACTCACAAAGCCCTGTGTGTCAGCATAAAGGACCACCTTTTCACATGGAAAAAAAAAAACAAAACTGAGGCCCAGAGAGGTTAAGTAACTTACCCAAAGCCACACAGCAAGGGAGTGGCGGAGCTGAGATTCAAACCTAAGGAGTCGGCCTCTAGAATATCCATGTACCTAACCAGTCTGCCACGTGTCTCTCATTTACAAAAGGAGTCACTGTAAATGCTGGGGGGGAAAAAAAAGAAGTCTATAAAATTCCCAAAATAGAACTTACACACACCAGTCGTGGCTCATTAAAAGGAATCCCTGCCGGGGCGTTCTGAGGAAAGCAGAGTCCAAAGGATAATGCCCCGGATGCTTTTCATGCTAGAATCTTCCTCCGACAGGACGGGGGAAGCTCACGCCCACTACGGCTGGCAGCTGAAGAGTCAATTAGCGACTGCAAAAAAATCTTTGGCTTAAAATGCACCCAGCCTCCAACAGGCTTTAATTTCCTAAGAGTCTAGACCCCCTTACAGAGCCCGGCCTGGAGTCTGTTTGCAATCAAGGAAAGGAGAGGTGGACGCGTGAGCCAAATCTAGTACACGTGAGAGCGCCCCCCTGTGGCTAACTTGGGAACGTGGGCCAAGTTGCTTAATGCTTCTGTGCCTCAGTTTCCTCATCTGCGAAAGAGTAAGCAAAGAGTATCTCATTCACAGGCCTGCTGGGCTTAAAATGAGATAAACCGAAATGCATAAGACAGTGTCTGGCAGATGGTCAGCCACAGTTAGCTTTAACTAATATTATTAATATCATTATTAATAAAATAATATGTTCCATTACGATATTATAAAAGAAGTTGCTTCTAGAAGGCGGAGATTTGTGGAGGTTTGTGTCAGCTGCAGCAGGGAGGAAAGAAGAAAGCCAAGGAGGAGGTGTAACGAGAAAGTCACAAGCCTGATCTCTTGATCACGTGCTGAGTGACAGCTCAGCTGTGTAACTTCTAGAAGAGTCTGGTGAGCAACCCCTGAACGCTCATGATTGTTAACAAACTAGGAGGTTGGCTTCCCATCGCTGGCGTGTAAGCACCTGACACGTGAGAGTAAGAAGGGAGGTGAAATGTCCTACCCTCGATCCTTCTAGAATGTTCGGTGACTGACATCGGGGAAATAGGAACTGAGCTGCAGTTCGGCTGCAGTGCTGGGGTGGGTGGACTTGTGTGTGTTTAGACACGGATCCCCTAAATGTGTCTGAATTTCCCAGGACTGGGTACAAGGCTGTTTCCTGAGAGCTCAGGTAGAGGAGAAAACTTCTAGAGAGTTCTGTGACTGTCCCACAGGTGCATACAATACCCAGTACGTATGTACCTGTTGAAAATACTGCGGAACCAGTATTTTTATGCCTGTTACTGAATCAATACTGACCAGGTTTTACTTTTGCATGCTGTTTCGTTTCCCAAACTAGGGTTCCTTTCAGTTTTCAAGATAAGGGTTACTGGCTTAGCTGAAACCTAATTTGTGTCACATGGTGTAAAAATGTCCTTCTGGGTTTCTCTGTGAATGCCTTTCAGGCTGTTTTTAACCAATTCTATGTGAATGTTGACTGTGCAAATTAATGGAAGTGATGGAATTGGAAGTCTTATTTGCTAGAAATAAAATAATGGTAATAGTACAGTTTTTTAAAGGAGAATTTAAAAATGCATTCTTTCAAATATGGTCTACAAGGTATTTTTCAAAAATTCTAAATAAACCCAAGTGTTTTAGAGAAATAAGTACTGACATGAAATTAATATCAAGGAAGAGGGTTTCTTATATCTACGTAATTTTAGTCCTCTTTGTTGGAGCTGTCTGGAAGCCTTTGCGTGCAGCTTGGGAAACTCACCTGATACTTAGCCAGCAATTTGCTCTTCCAGAGGGAATGGGCGATGTCGTGAATTGACAGGCGCAGGTTGTGGGTGCTGCCTTTAAAATGAAGAGCCTTAGGTTCTTCCAGGAGCTGTCCTCCCATCTGTCTCTCAAGATGTACAACTTCCTGCAATGACACGCCCCAAAGCAAAAGCACATTACTGGATGGCATCGCTTCCGTCCATTCTGGGATCCAATGATTGTGTCTTCACTGTGCCTTCTGAACAGCAGATCTAACCTTGGGTGACACCATGGACATCCACTTGTGCAGCCTTGAGCTCCTCCAGTTGAAGCCCTGCCCATTTGGTATGGGACTGGGCCCTTCTTAGAAACTATTTTGGTAATCTACATTATGTTGTTGGGCAGCAAATTCAGTATTACCTGCTCTTACCAAATGGAGCATTTTACCAAATACAGATGATTAATAAGCAGCATTCAAAACTTCAAGAACCCCCAAGTAAAAGAAAACACCAGTAGAAATATAGATAAACAAATGAAAAAGTAGATCATCAATCAATTCTTAGGGAAAGGGGCAAATAAATATAAGACCATGTCTTGGGCTTGATCAAACCAACCAACAACCAAAATTCCAGAACCTGTTGTAGACATTTCGTTCAATCTCTTACGATTTCTTCAGGTACAGAAATAAAAACATAAAATTTCTGCTCAAAATAATCCATTGCATTTTCCCAATTATTAAAAAATTTTTAGAATATGCTCATTATAATAAGTCGCATGCGAGGAAGATAGTCTGATACAGATTAGGAAGGTTTTTTAAACACCAACTATTGAAGTCCATGGTCAATCAAGTTCAGTTTTACAAAGAACACCTGATTTCTCAAGAAGTCTAGCTGATGAAAAAATGTGCTATGCAATTTACTTACACTATAAAGACATAACACAAAGACAAATTCTATGTATACTTCCATTTCTCAAGCGCGTTAATGGGAGTTAATGAAGCATTTCCAACGACGGTTGTAATCATCCAAACAGCAGCAAGCATCAGTTACCAGTGAACAAATGATCCCGGCCGGGTCTCTTCTGCTGTCTGAACCATCCCTGTGTAGTTTACTCCTCTTGTGCCTTAAAGGTTGGAATGGTACAAATATGTAGGCAATTTCTGACCTTCTAAAAACAGGGGTCCAGGAATATAACAGATCTTCATTAAGAAACATAAAAATAGGTGGCCAGGCACGGTGGCTCATGCCTGTAATCCCAGCACTTTGGGAGGCCGAGGTGGGAGGATCGCTCAAGGTCAGGAGTTCGAGACCAGCCTGAGCAAGGGCGCGACCCCATTTCTACTAAAAAAAAAATAGAAAAAAATTAGCCAGACAACTAAAAATATAGGAAAACATTAGCCATTAGGGCATGGTGGTGCATGCCTGTAGTCCCAGCTACTGGGGAGGTGAGGCAGGAGGATCGCTTGAGCCCGGGAGTTTGAGGTTGCTGTGAGCTAGGCTGATGCCATGGCACTCTAGCCCAGGCGACAGAGTGAGACTCTGTCTCAAAAAAAAAAAAAAAAAAGAAAAATATAAAATATGATTTTCTTATTTGGTGATATATTGATAGACAGCAGGGAGTTCAAGAAGACAGGTGTTCATTCCGAATGCCACACACACGTGTCTTAGGTACCTACCGGGGTACCAAGCACAGGTGGGTCACCGTGGAGGATTTCGAGTATGGGGGCTTGACTGCCTCATATCCAGAAATGCATCGCTTTGCATTTGCTGAAGGAATGCTAACCCACTCGCTTGTGACCCAGGAATCGTGGGGCTCACCAGTGTCACTGATTAGATGTAAACAGCTCGTTGCAAGCTGCTGCTTTAGCGGTTCTTAGCATCCATCATCTTTGGGTCAAGCCACTATTCTGAGCAATGCAAGCTTGCTGAAAGATCCTATAAGGTGTAAAAAAAAATATTAGGATCGTGTGGCATGTGGTCTCAGGCAGGGACTTCTCTAATTAGTGGCTAATGGAAGAGGTGAAGCAATAACACACTGACTCAGGCGTGCGGTCCGGCTGCCTGAGAGTTATTGACTTGCTATTTAACGTGGTTGGATGGCGAGGAGCTATTACTTGTGACAGGGGCCTGAGCAGCCAGCAGGACCCCAGCCACAGCCAGCTGGCTCCAACGAGCTCCGGTGGGCCACACAGAGCCACCCAGCCTGGTCACACGTGCTCCTCGCAGAACACCCTCCAAAACACTGCACACACCCCATTCCTCGACAAGAATCCAGCCACGTGGAAATGCAGGAGGAGGAAAGGGAGGGTTAACTGCAGTTTGCTTCTGTGGGAAGGCATAATGAGCTTATGTCGATCATGTTTGTTGTCTAGTTAGCATAATAGAGAAAGCCGATGTTCCCAGCGAACCTGGCACCTGACAAATTCTAAAGCTAAAATGATGTTTGTTTATAAGCCATTAGAAGAAAAGAAACATAATTAGAAATCTTCGAGATTACAGTCATGCCAATCAATCAGTTCCAGCTTCTTTCCAGTACGCCCTAATTACCTCATCAAGACGTCTAAAGAGCAATCGATAGTAATTATCTGATTACTATAGATCTTCATTACGTCCAAATTATCTCCCTGGGATGTCTAAAAGAAGATGCATTGTGTTCCGGGATGTAATTGGACCCAACGATGTATAATCCACATCCCATCTCTACACTCAACATAGACTGCCAGAGGACAGGGAGAACATGATCAGTTTTTCTTGGCAGGAAGGATCATTGAGAGAACCTAGACTGCCTATTGGCCGTGACCTTGAAGTCAAGACATCCAATGCCACATTTTGAGTGCAAAGTCTGGGCTGGAGTGAGCCCAAGCTTAAGGCTCCATGTTTGGTTCAATAAAGTCATGGTCAAGACTTCTCCCTAGTGGGGACACAGTCTGGACTGGCTTCGAGAGCCTTTATTTGGGAGGAGGGACCAAGCAAAGTGTCACATTGAGGACAGTGAGGCCACAGAACACGACCTTTCCATATTCTTAATCTTCTCATCTCTCCATCAATCTAGAAGGGACACAAAGCTGCTGCCCAGAGCTGGGAAGAACCCAGCTTTTTTCTCCCTTTCAATTGTACCTGATCCTGGTGACAAACTGCCCATCAGAAGGCATCATGCTTAGGACAGAGACCTCTGATTGTGTTTGCTTACATATTCTACCACTCAAAAATTGAGCATGCATTTTATGATTATTTACATATCATGAATATATCAATATGTTAATACATTATAAATATGCATAAAGTTTAAAAATACATAAAGTTCTGCGTTTACCTATCTTAGCAAAAAGCTAAGCACTAATACTGTCTCTTTTTTTTGTCCCAATGGTTCATTGGCTTTGGGTGTGCGAACTCCATTTGGGAAACTGCTGTCATTTCACTAGTTCCTGGGGAAGAACTCAGCCCAGCAGTGAAAGATTCAATAAGAAGAAACTTCACCAAATTTAAATTCAACATGGTTTCCTTAAAAAGTGTCAACTGGTATCATTACACTCATTAACATAACAAAACATAACAAAATAAAGGAGAGGACAGTAACCAAAATGTGACTCAAAGGTATTTCAATCAATCAATCAATTGATCAATCAACTCCTTGGAAACTAAAATAACCTAAAACCACACATGAGTCAGGGCTGACTTGTCACCTACAGTGAATCCCAAATCTAAGTTTTGAGTCAGAAGTCAGAAGCAGCAAGCCCACCTGGAAGGCCAGCCAGGCTTTCATTCCAAATTTTAAGCGTTGCAATTTGGGACATGCTGTAGCAGTGACAACTTAGAAAAATACACTGTAACTTGTACTCCAAGAGGTGCGATTTTCTGACATCCGTGTGCATGGTCTCATTTTGGTGAATATATTTATGTTGCATGAAAATAACAGACACACACATCAATAAGATATGGCTTTAGAGCTAAATGTTTCCCTCTCCTGAAACTTTCTAGAAACATTCATGCGACATCAGGAAGACGCGTTGTGAGGCCTGCCGGGAACCACATCGGGCTCCAGGGCACACGGACAAGGACGTCCCTGTCACTGCTAATGGTCCACGGGGGAGGGGGAGACCCCTATAGACATGTCACCACAACACAGTGTGCTCAGCTCTAAAACACCTTCTAGAAGGGCTGCTCTTGGATCTCGAAGGTGAGGACAGTGCACACACCTTAGAAAAGAATCCGAAGAAAATATATTGAAAATCAAAAGACTTAGGAAGGCTTCAGAAAAGTCTCCGTGACCTTGGAAAGAAATGCCATTATAGGAATTAGGATCATCTAGGCTCTTTGTTCTCAAGAAACGTAAATGTCACCTCTCTCGGCAGAAGCTGTCCTCTCTCCTGGCGGCGTCTCCCACCTCGGTGGCCTGTTCTAGCTCTGGGGGGGGAGGTCCACCTGTCGCTCTGATGAGCTGGCCCTGCTGATTGGGGGTGGTTTCTGGCTCCTTCGAACAGTTCTCTCCGCACCCGTCCAAGTGCAACTCGAAAGATGCTCCTGAGAGCAGCTTGAATCCCAGTCACAGTGTCACCAGGAGCAGTCCCCCGCCTGGGAGCCCGGTGTCAGTCCCCTGGGAAAGAGGGGCTCCTTCCCCAAGGTGGCATCTGTCTCCCCACAGGCTGGCCACCGGAGGGAGGGCCACAGTGACTCAGGGACTCTGTGAGGGATCGCCACAAGGCGGGGACAAGGGATACCACGGTAGAAACGAGCAGCTCTCACAATAACCAATTAAACTGAGACTCGATCCATGCCAAGCCATTAGCCTGGGCCACCTAAGAGCCACAAAAAATCCAAGCTGGGTTAAAGGCCTGAGCACACAAAGGGAACCACCCCCCGGCCTGTACCCAAATCTCTCCCAGGCTCTTAGATGACGGGATCTGCCCGCGTTAAGGCTGTCACAGAGAGGCCAGAGGGAGGAAGCATCTGGCAGCCGCACCGCTCCTACACGCTGGCCTGTCCCATCCCGGGATTTCTCCCTGGGCGCCACCATTGGGGTCGGATTGCATCTGTCCCCTCCGTTTCTCCTCTTCCTTCCCTGCCTCTCCTTCCATGCAGGGACTGATTTCCCGTGCTGGTCTCACACCGCTGTCCCCTGGGAGCCCCCAGGCTCCCGAATGGCATCCACTGAGACCCTCTGGCACCTTTCTGAATATGACAAGTGTCTGTCCCCAGGGTCTAGGCTGAAGCTGGGCCACACGACTGTGCAAAGCAGGACTTTGTGCCCAGAACTATGAGGTGCTGGGGCTCCCCAGGAGGTCTGCTGGGCCAGCCCCTGGCCCTGGCTTTGTGCCCTGTGTCCCCTGCCCTGCTTACCTCCTCCCCTGCCCACACCTCCTAGTCGCCTGCTCTGCGTAAGGACCTGCCCCTCCCGCTCACCGCTGCTCCCAATCGTTCCACCTGCTGCTTTCTTTTTTGAGACAGAGTCTCTGTCACCCGGGCTAGAGTGCTGTGGCATTGGACGAGCCCACAGCAACCTCCACTCCTGGGCTCAAACAATCCTCCTGTCTCAGCCTCCTGAGTAGCAGGGACTACAGGCAGGCGCCACCATGCCCGGCTAAATTTTTCTATGTATTTTTAGTTGGCCAATTAAATTTCTTTCTATTTTTAATAGAGACAGGGTCTCACTCTTGCTCAGGCTGGTCTCGAACTCCTGACTTTGAGCGATCCTCCCACCTCAGCCTCCCAGAGGGCTAGGATTTCAGGCGTGAGCCACCACTCCCGGCCTCCACCTGCTTCTTCAAGGCATTTGTTTGGGCTTCAGTTTCTCAGTTGCTGATTATTTTCCTACTTGTGGATTATCTAGTCTTTAGCTTCTCTCTCCTCCCCTGTCTCTCTCTCTCGTTTTCTTTCCAACTACTTTCCTTCCATTCTTTTCCTTTTCTTTTTAGAAAATCTCATAAGCCAGCAAAAGGAGGAACAAATGATTCAACTAAGTCTCCTATAACCCACTGAGATCTCTTCTTGGAGAGCAAGCTGCAGGGAGGTGACCAGGGCTTCGTTTTACTTTATCTGTCGTTGCTATAGGTAGAGTTTCTGGAGGTGATCTGTCTGGGTAATTCTCTGTTTTGGATAGAAACACTCGACTGTGATTTGGCTGGATTTACTGCTGCCAAGAAGCCAGGGACCCACAGGAAGGAGCTGAGCAGGCAGAGGGGGTCTGCAGGGGAAGCCACTGAGGCCACTGAGCAGAGAAGACGGCACCGGCGACAGCCAGCGAAGCAGCAGCCAGTCTCGCGCTCCAGCTGCCTCGTGTTGGGGTTGGCTTCTCGGCCCCGTGGAGACGGGACAGTGCACGCTCTGTTCTTGGGCCTGGACCAAGTACCAAAGGCCTCCCACTGTCACTGTCACAGCTGTGGGGCCTTCAGGCCACCAAAGCAGAGGCCAAAGACAGTGGTCACCCTTTTCTCCACATCCCTGCCAGTTTTGCAGGGGTACTACCCCAGTCCCCGTGTGCTGTCGCCTCCTCCAGCCCCAGGGCCGCAGGCTGCTGAGCAAGGCGGGCGTGGAGAGCATCTGCCTGTCACAGCCGGGCCTCCCCCACCTGCTCGGGTCACTGTCCCTGGCGCTGCTGGTTCCCAGTCCTGTGTTCACGCCGGGGTGCTCTGTTCTCCCCCTGCGAGCGTCTGCCTTGCTTTATCCCTAATCATAACGAGGCCGGACTCGGGTGACCATGTGCAAACCTGTCCCTGTCAAGTGACTTTGTTTTTAGGACTTTGCCTGCTGTTCCCACAGCTGCTGCCACCACGGATGCCCGGTCTGAGCTGCCACCTCCAGTCTGCCCAGGCGGGCAGTTTGTGACACGTTCAAAGCAAAATGCCAAGGGCTAGCACTCGGGGAAGTGGGCGTGTCCCCTGTCTCCCTCTGGGCCTACTCTCAAGGAAAAGATTGTCTCTCCCCTTTCTGTATTAGGAACTGGACTGTTCAGGTTTTTCTAGAACGTTTGAAGTCATCTTGCATTTCTTTTCACCCTTTTAACATGCTATTTCTAAATTTCTGTATTAGTTTTCTGTTGTCGCCATAAGAAGTGACCACAAATGTAGTGACTTAAAACAGCACAAATGATCTTACAGTTCTGTAGGTCGGGAGGCCCGGATGGGTGTGGCTGAGCTAAAATCAAGCTATCAGTAGGGGTGTCCTCTTTTCTGAAGGCTCAAGGGGACAGCTTGCTCTTTTGTCCATCTTCCAGAAGTTGCTCACAATTCCTGGTTCATGATCCGCCCTCCCCATCTTCAAACCCAGAAACGAGTTTGAGCCTTTTCCCATTGTCATGTCTCTCTCTCTGCCTATTGCTGGGGAAGAGTTCTCCACTTTGAAGAATCCATGCAATTGGTCTAGACGCATCAGATAATCCCAGACAATCTCCCTGTACCCCATATTCCTATCTGCAAAGTGTCTTTTGCCATGTAAGGCAATATAGTCACAGGTTCTCAATTTTGAAGCATAGGTTATCTTGGGGTAGGGGGAGCCATTATTCTGCCTACCTCAACTTGTATTTTCTCTCTTTCCTCTGTCTCTCAAAAAATAAATTCAATATGGCAAGTCATTTCCAAGACTTACGACAGGGCCAATCTCATAAGAAGATGATAAAAATGGCTAAATTTAGAGGCACCAAAAGGCCCCCGTGACTGCATGGCTGACCAGCCAGTCTGCCACCAAACCTGGAACTCACCCCACAATTACATCACAATTAGATTTGGTATCTTCATTGAGCCATTATCTCCTAAACACCACAGTCGTCTAAATGCGCACTCAGAGATGATTAACAGTATTCAGTGCTTATTCTGTGCCAGGAGATTTCATGCATTTGATCGCCTCCCATCTTCCCAGGGTCTCTGATGCAGACCAAGTCGCCATCCAAAGAGGTCAAGTTCGGGCACCAGGGCCACCAAGCTGATGAGTGGCGGAAGCAATGGAGTCAGCCAGCCCGGATGGGGCTTCCCTACTGCACCCCATTCCCGCCCATCCACCCCGCAGGAGAATGCGTTAGAAATCTTCAACACATTTGTTGTTGTTCCCTAATACATATGTTAGATCTGAATATATTCGTTTAATTTCAGAGACTGGGATTCTAAAAATACAAAACACAAGTCAGGCTAGTTTTGAGGTTGTTTGAGGGAAATGTAAGAAAAGGTGCAGTTAATGGGGCCAATTTCAGGCAAGGCCAGCGTTAGAAGGGTTGGGGTGTTCTAGGTTCAGTAAGGTTCAGTAAGGTCACAGCTTGCCGTGGAAGTGACATCAGGAGGACAGCGGTGGGGAAGGTGACAAGGTGGCAGGATAAAAATCAAGCTACCTTTCTCCCTTGAATTATTTGTTTACTTATAAGACAAGAGTCTCGCTCTTTCTCCCAGCCTAGAGTGCTGTGGCATCAGCCTAGCTCACAGCAACCTCAAACTCCTGGGCTCAGGCGATCCTCCTGCTTCAGCCTCCCGAGAAGCTGGGACTACAGGTGCATGCCACCATGCCCGGCTAGTTTTTTATTTTTTGTAGAGACGGGATCTCACTTGTGGCTCAGCTCAGTCTGGTCTCCAGCTCCTGGCCTCCCACGTGTATCCCAAGAAAGTATCACACAATTCCCAATGGACTTCATCCAACCTACTTTCTTATACTCCACCTTTCAGTGTTTCTTTCAATCTCATCTTTTCACATAATATGAACTTTCACAGAATTAATATACTATACTCTACTACAGCCTAGATTAGGAATGTGAAAAGTCAACGAATTCCAGGAAGATCTTCATGCTAAATGACTCCGTAAAAAAAATCCAGGTTATGCTAACACACATTATCTGGTTTACAGCACATATTTATCTGTTAGAAATTCAACAAACATCACACACTGCCCGCATTATATGCAAATAATTCCTCTGTTAGGTTCTGAATCTCATGGTTCAGTCCCCATCTCTTTATTATGAAGGGTATTCTATACCCTTTGGACATCAGGGCAAAAATTACTTATTTCCACATAGATGTATATTTCTCGCTGGGTGTTTTTAAACTTACTCCAAACATAGCCTTGCTCTCTCTTAATTTCCAGTCTGTTTATACTAGGGTTTAAGTCTTTGCAAATAATGAAAGGAAAACACCATTTTTATTACTTTAATCACCAAAAGAGGAGGGAAAAAGAAAAGCTCTGATACACCAAACTCACCCTTTTCAATACACTTGACCTCTCTATTTGAGCTGATTCCAAACTATCCTCACAATTGTTAGCATCTTTATCTTTTATGTGAACTCAACTTGAGCCTTGCTCCCACTGGTCCACATGCACAGGGAAAAGAAAAAAAACAACCTAAACCCTCCTGAAAGGTATAAAAGAATTCCACTGTCTCTCAGTCAGCCTTGTCTCCTATGATGGTAGTCACTGCCAGCATTTTTATTTATTTATTTATTTATTTTTTTGAGACAGAGTCTCACTCTGTTGCCCAGGCTAGAGTGAGTGCCGTGGCGTCAGCCTAGCTCACAGCAACCTCAAACTCCTGGGCTCAAGCGATCCTCCTGCCTCAGCCTCCCGAGTAGCTGGGACTACAGGCATGCGCCACCATGCCCGGCTAAATTTTTTTTTTCCTATATATTTTTAGTTGGCCAATTAATTTCTTTCTATTTATAGGAGAGACGGGGTCTCACTCTTGCTCAGGCTGGTCTCGAACTCCTGACCTTGAGCGATCCTCCCGCCTCGGCCTCCCAGAGTGCTAGGATTACAGGCGTGAGCCACCGTGCCCAGCCCCCTTCGCTTCTTTGACTCATTTTTTTCCCCACTTCTATTCCCTCCTCTGGGTTCTCGACCTTCTCAGGTCCTTTGCTGGCTGCGCTTGCCCCTCCCTGGCGGTGGCAGGGCTGTCCGTGGTCCCTGGCTCTAGGGGGGTCCCTGGCTCTAGGGGGGTCCCTGGGCCTCTAGGCTGGTCCCTGGGCCTCTAGGCTGGTCCCTGGGCCTCTAGGCTGGTCCCTGGGCCTCTAGGGTAGTCCCTGGGCCTCTAGGGTAGTCCCTGGGCTCTAGGGTAGTCCCTGGGCTCTAGGGTAGTCCCTGGGCTCTAGGGGGGGGTCCCTGGGCTCTAGGG
>VSMD01035690.1:0-56910 GCA_008750895.1 Mirza zaza
ATATTTTAGTTACTTTTTAAAGTTCTAATCCAATGTTCTTTGGAAAAAACCTATAAGTTTTTATTGATCAAATTTAGCCACTATATCTATTTTCGCCAACGTAGCTATATTAGAGATGTCCATCCTGCCCTGTTCATATTCCTGCTACTTCCTCTGTATTCCTGATTCCCTCTCCTACCCCTAAATCTCACCCAGATCATCCTAACCAAAGCTAATTTCACAGATGTAAACACCTATCCCAAAGTCATATTAACAATTCATGAGCTTGCCATCACCCATCACTTGTGGCTTGGTTTGAGATGAACTGGACCTATCAAACTTTTAGTTCAGAAATCTGGAAACATAAGAAACCGGACCAGTTGTTGGTGAACACTGAAACCATAAAGTCATTAAAACTTAGGATTCTAGAACAGTTATTTTACATCACGTTAAATTTCAGTAAGTAGAGAAAGTCAATCAATAAAAGGGAGAATACTGCTGATATGTAAAAAAAAGAGCAGATATACCATAAGAGATAGTCAGATGATAGACATGAAAATAGGAGAATGGCTGATCCCCCAAAATGTCTTGATTCCTATTCTTCCTAAGACCTGGCCAGTCCCCATTTCTTGAGTTGCTATAATATGTAGCCTTTTAATAAATATCTTCTTACTTAGAAGTGAGTCTATTTCTTGTAAGAAAAAAAGTAAACAACATAACTATAACTTTGAAGATAGAGATTTGAGTCACCAATTATACAGAACTAAAATAAAAATTAAATTATCCTGCAGATCATATGCTTCATTTAAGCATTTAAACTTAAAAACCAAACTAGTAAAAGAATTTTGTTTTCAACAAAACAAGTTCTAGTAACATCCCTGGGGTCAGTATACATTCAGATCCAATGTTTATACTGACAGCTACATTACACAATATAACAATAAGAGATATTTATAATGATACTTCTAGATCATTGGGAAGAAAAATGTTAACAGAAATTCATTAGCCTATTTAAAAATATAGGAATTGGCTGGGTATAGTAGCTCAGGTCTGTAATCCTAGCACTTTGGGAAGCTGAGGTAGGAGGATAGTGTGAGGTCAGGAGTTCAAGACCAGCCTGAGCAATATAGTGAGATTTTGTCTCTACAAAAAATAGAAAAATGAATCAGGTGTGGTGTTGTGCACCTGTAGTCCCAGCTACTCAGGAGGCTGAGGCAGGAGGATTGCTTGGGCCTAGGAGTTTGAGGTTGCAGTGAGCTATGATGCCATGGCACTCTAGCCCAAGCAACGGAGTGAGATCCTGTCTCGAAAATATTAAATAAATAAATAATAAAAATACAGGAGTATACGTTTTTTAAAATTTTTTTTTAAATCTAACACTCAAAAAATTGCCAATCAGCTACCTGGAATCCTTACTTTCTGGAATAACTCAGAATCAAGATAATTAAAATTCTATTGCATCTAAAATAACATATAAAAGTAGATCTTTTAAATCACCTGCCTATGAGTTGTTTTTTTAAAATTATAGAATAAACAAGTATAAAGTTTTTCAATTACCTATCACATAGAAAGCTTAACTTTTGAGTTTAGATACATAAAATATGCTATATTAAAACTCTAATAAAACTCTTTTAATATTAAAAGTATTAAAATAATTAATAAACATTACTATTTGGAAATAAGTATCCTGAAATTATAAATTCCTGCTTGATGAAATAACCAAGCATGGAAAAAAACAGTTTCAAAAGATATGAAGGTTAGGCAGGATGTCCTCTAATGCTTTTTAAAAAGGGCTATGGAAAATGAGAAGATACCTATTAATTTTAAAATACTGAATTCTAAGCTCAATTAACAAATAAAATAAATAACCAAGTTAATTTTAAAAAACTCAAAAGACAAAACAGATCCTAAAATTTTTAAGCTGACTATACATGAGTGAAGTTAAACATAAAAAAGAAAGTATTTACTAACCTTTATTTCCTAACATCACAGCAAGATGTAAAGGAGTGTTTCCTAAAATAAAAAAAAAATTAAATTAGATGGTGTAAAAACACAAGAAAAGTGTTTTCAGCTCCTTCAGAAATCTCACTGACAGACTTTAAGCAAAAATAACATGACTGCAAAATAATACTGATTATATGGCAAATTCGAAGTCAGAGGATGCCATGGTTTCTAAATAGAATGTACTCCTTCCCCACACTCCCCTAAACAAGGATAACCATTTTGCTTTTGAGATTTCTTCTCCAAAGAGATTTCATGGATTCCCTTTCTTGTTTATTTCTCTATCATATCATTCTTTGTTCAATTAGCAAACAATTTAGATACTTACTCACCCTTAGAGACAAAAATCAATAAGATCCAATCCCATTCCTTAAGCTGCTCAGAAATCTTCTGATACTGACATGAAAATAAATGATTGCTATTATTATTTATTAGAATAGAAGGAAGTATAGCATGACAATGGGACAGAGGACAGAGCTCCTGACTTTGCCTGCACAGAGAGTTAAATATTAAAGGATGGATCACACCGAAATGATTCTTAAAGAATGAATGAGAAATGTATAGGTGAACAAAAGCAACACTGACTAGCACTTCAGATTAAAAACAAATCCCCAAATTACATTCAAATGCAAGAACGGTTCATATTTGGGGAGGAAACAAAGTTATGATTAGTGAGAGTAAAGAGCTTGAAGAAGAACAGTAAATTGAACAGAATAAAATTGGAAAGATGAGCAAAAGACAAAGACTTGAAAGCTATGCTGTGGTATATCCTGCACTTGATGTAACAGAACAACTATTTTAACCTCAAAATGATACTGTAAGTCACACTTACAACCTAAAAAGATCTTGTTTATAAAAGAAAGCAAATCAATAGTAATATTTGAAAATAAATAGTAAATAAAATTTACATATACTAATTTTCAGATATCAGCAATTTCACAAAAGTCAACAATTCTGGCCAATAAAATGAGCTAATAAACATTATCAAGGGATAATATACATGATGAAACAAACTTCTCTACTTTTTCCAAAAAACATGTATATAATCTACCCCAATCTCTTACCTTGACAAAAACCTGCTAAGATGATTAAATCACACACATACACCCACACATACACACATTTTTGCTCAATAAAGGTAGAACAGAATGAGAATTATCGCCAAAGTCAGCAAGATACGATTTTAAGCAAAATTTAGAAAACACCACAAATAAATTCATTAAATTAAAATGATCTCTGCAAGTAATTTTACCAAAAACAAACAAACAAACAAACAAACGAAAAACACTGGATTACAGTAAATCTCTCTCTTTTTTTTTTAATTTGAAGGGGTAGGGGACTGTAAGGAGGGATGTTCTATTGCCTTGCTTTTGTTGAGACAATGTCACTCTGCTGCCCTAGGTAGAGTGCAGTGGCATCACTGTAGCTCCAATTCCTGGCCTCTAGGCAATCCTTTAGCCTCCCAGAGTAGCTGGGACTATGGGCATGTGCGGCAATGCCCAGCTGGCTTTTTTTTCCTTTGTTTTTTGCTAGAGACAGGGACTCACTCTTGCTCAGGCTGGTCTTGAACCACTGAGCTCAAACAATCTTCCAGCCTCCGCCACCCAGAGCTAAGATTACAGGCATGAGCCATGGCTCCTGGCCTACAGTAAATCTCTTGACCTTAACAATCAGGGACCAAAAACAAATGACAGATTTGGGGATATAAGTCACATCATGTTTGTTAGAGATTAAGAATCGAAAGTACACATTTCCATTAGTAACTAGATAAATGAATCTCCTGCTTACATGGGACTTACACTTCAAGTTTTCACACTTCAGAATTCTTCCTAGTTGAAATATGGTAACCACTGTAATATGCATTATTAAAAATTATACATTGAAAAACATCTCCAAAAAAGAAGTTATGCTCACAACATTATTTAAGAAGTGAGTCTGTTACAGCGGCGGTGCCCGGGCACCCAAGGAGCCGGTGGCGGCGGAAAAAAGATATAGAAAAGAAAAAAAAAAAAAAGAAGTGAGTCTCAATAGTTACCTTTCTCATAAAGACACTAAAGAAACACTCAGCTCTCAAAAAGCTCTGTCTGTAATTTTTCTTTTCCCCCAAAAGACCTATAAGGTTAGGGGCTCTCAATTAAGTTTTCTGCATTAGAAACTCTCATTAAAGGACAATTTTTCTACTACTTACTAACATTATATTCAGTTGAAACACTATATGAAAATGCTTAAGAAAATTTTAAACAGTCACCCTGATAGATGAGGAACCATCTGTGGGTCACCTTTAATAAACTATTCAGTGTCTTCAAAGCCTTCGGCATAATACAAGATTTAAAAAAAATATGAACAAGAATCAATTTCCAATTTGACTGTTCTAGTATTAGGTCCCCTTCCTTCTTTACAAAATACTGAACTAAACTTCCTAAGTTTGCACTCACGTTCCATGACAATTTACCAAGACCAAAAAAAGTAAACAAATTTGTTGACAAATTAGTGCCAGAAACAAAAGCTCAACACCAATAACTATGCTAAAATCAAAGCCTTTACTTTGGACAATCATTCTTCTTCTTTTTTTAAAGAGACAAAGTCTAGCTCTGTCACCCAGCACAGGCTGAATAGTGGCATGACCATAGCTCACTGCAACCTCCAATTCCTCTACTCAATAGATCTTCCTGCCTCAGCCTCCCGTAGTTATGACTATAGGCACACACCACCACACTTGGCTAATTTTTAAATTTTGTACAGACATGGTCCCACTATGTTGCCCAGGCTGGTCTCAAACTCCTGGGCTCAAACGATCCTCCTGTGTCAACTTCCCAAAGTGCTGGGATTATAGGCATAAACTACCACATCTGGCTTATAATTCCTATTGCCCTTTTCCATTTTAAGTTTTCATTATTTTACCTGAATATCTATAGCAACAACCTTCTAATGGTCTTCCTGCTCCAATCTTGCCCCATTTCAATCTTTTTCTAAAACTATACTGGAATGGTTTTAAAACAAAAACTTAACCATGTTACACTTCCACTAAAAAGACTTAGAAATGTTCCCTATTTGATCTTTAACATAGTATAAAAGGTTCTTGATAATAAGTTCTTAACTTCTTTTCATGTCTTATTTTCTTCCTCATCCTCTTACCTGAACTACATACAATAAATTTTCCTGTGGGCTACGCTCTTATGCTTTTAAACATGTTGTTAACCCTTCCTAAATGTTCCTCTTCTATTTGTTTGACATTAATATTTACTTCTCAGGGGTAAGCTTAAACATCATCACCTCTTCAGTGAAGTCTTTGCTGGCTTGTCTTAGACAAATAAATGTCCCTCTGCTCTGCTCCCAAACCCATCTATATCTATTTGCTGCAGCACTTTTCACTCTAAACTATACTTGTATTTGTATGCGATAAATATTTCTCTTTCATTATATGTTCATCTCAGAATGACCAAATAAATATTTTCTTCATCAAATGCTTCACATAAAGCATCTGACATTCAGTCAAACGTATTGACAAAACAATCAGTAAGTACTCATGAACAAACGAATGAGAAAAAACTGTGTAGAAAAACTAACCTTAATAATATCAATAGTTACAGTATCCTAAAAATTAGAATGCAATAGGTATTAACCTTAGGAAAGAATTACAAATGCCAATGTTTCCATAATTAAGTAATTGGAAAAGTTTTGGTGTTATATTTTCTTAATGTTTAGAATAATACACTTGTAGAACTATCTGGGCCTAGAGTTTCCTTTGACAGACATTTTTATTATAGTCACTTTAATAATTGCGGCATACTTATGTTTTACTCCTTTTTATGTTAATTTTGACAAAGTAAATTTTTCTAGGATTCTATTTATTTTCATTTATTGGCATATATTTTTCTCACAATATCCTTTTATATTGATATCAGACTTTATACTGATGTTCCATTTTTTATTCCCAGTTATCTGTTATTTGTGCCTTCTCTCTTTTTCCCTCTTGATCAGTATATGGTTTATTAATTTTATTTATCTTTTCAAAGCAGAAAGTTTTGGCTTTGTTGCTATTTTTCTAATTCAATAATTTCTGCTCTTTATTTCCTTCTATTTTAGTTGGGTAAAATAAACTCAAATTGGGAAATTAAGCAAATTAAGTTGCTAATTTTCTAATTTCTTAAAATAGGCTTGGTGATTGATTTTTCAGCCTTTTTCCTGGCAATATATCAGTATCATTTCATTAATAATTTCTACCTTATTTGCACTGAGATCAGCAAACAGACTTAGTGTACTTTCAATCCTCTGAAATATTCTGAGATTTACTTCATGGTCAAGTCTGATCAAGTTTTGTGAATGCTTTCTGTATCCTTGAAAAAACATGTAATCTACAGTTGTTGGACGCAGCATCTCATAAAAATCTACTAGATCCAGTTTGTGTTCATATTATTTATATCCTTATTGGTTTTGTTGTTGTTGGCTTATTTTGTTACAGAGAGAGGAATGTTAAAATTTCCCAATATAAATGGGAGTTTCTATGTCTTCTTGTATTCTAGAAATTTTTGCTTGATATATTTTCGAGTTATGGTAACAAGTACAATCAAATTTAAAATCTTTGTATTTTCTTGGTTAATGAAACCATTTTTCATTATGAGACATCCACTTTTTTCTCACATGGTGTTTTCTGCTTTAAAATCTATTCAGTTATTAATACAATTACACCAACATTTTTGAACTGGTATTTTCATAGAATATACTTTTCAATTCTTTTACCTTTCACTTACCTACATCGTTATGTCTCCAACTGCATGTAGTTGGCTTTTTTTTCATACATTAAGATAATACATGTCTTTTGACTGAAAATTTTAATCCAGTTTCATATATTATATTACTAATATATTGGGGTTTAAATCTACCATTCACTGTGTTTTCCATTTGTACTGCTATTCTACATTCCTTTTTCTCATCTGTCCTGCCTTCTTCTAGATAGATAATCTTTATAATTCCATTTTTGTTTTTTATCTGTTGGGTGGAAGGCATACATTTTTTATTTTAGTAGTTATACTAGAGCTGCACAGCACCATATAGCTACATGTAGTTGCTGAGCATTTGAAATGTGGATAGTTGAAAATCAAAAATGTAAAATATCTCAATGTTTTATATTGATCATATTGAAATGATGTTTTTGACATAGTGGATTAAATAAAATACATTATTGAAATTAATTTCACTCATTTATTTTTCTGTATGCGGTAACTAGAAAATTTATAGTTGTGTGTATGTATGCATTTATATATATATGTATCTTTAGTAAATCCTTCATTCATTTCTCAAATTGTTTTCCTGGGTTTTTTGATTCAGTTTTCCATTTTCTCTTGTAATTCATTGTACTTCCTTACAATCCATATTTGGAATTCTTTATCTGTCATTTCAATATTTTCATTTTGGTTAGGATCCCTTGCTAGAGAGCTGGTATGTCCTTTTGGGGGTGTCCTTTCACTCTGATTTTTTTATGCTTCCAGAGTTTTTGAACTGATTCCTTCTTATCTGGAGCAGCTGTCACTTCTTGTTTTTAGATTTTCTTTTGTTTATATGGGGCTTCCCCCTCCTCACTCTTAAGGGTATGTCTATAGCATATGTTGAGTAAGAACCTTTGGCTTTTCTTGTGGGTGCTTTGATGGGGGGGTCTAGGTTCTGGATAGAGACCTTGGTTATAGATATCCTTAGTGTGTTGGTTTTCTCAGTTGCTAGTTATTTGTAGTGGTGAGCTAAGTGTGTGGGCAGATTCACTGTCTCTTGTTGATGAGGCTTCTCTCATCAACAAAGATGGAGGTCTTTAAAATCCTTTCTTTTTCATCAGCCCTGGGGTCTTCTTAACAGCATGAATTATACTGGGATGTGCAGTTTAATTGAGACAGTGGTAGTGCTTGTAAGTAAGAATCAGCCACGTGCTGTATGATTGAGTCAGTAAATACTGTAAAGGGTTGTACAAGTTGTCCTCTCTGCCAGTAGGTGGCAATTACCAGAAAGAAACAGCTGCAGTGTTGTTTTTCTGGGACCTGTGACTGGTTCTATCTCCTTGGGAGAAGCACTTAAATGCTCCAAGCAGTGGGCAGAGCCCTGGAGCTCCCAGGGCACTCCTTAATCATCACCACAGTAGAGGTGGGTGGAAGACTGAGGCTGGGTGGAGCTGGGTCAGGTAAACCTGCCTTCGGGCTCCACAAAGGCCTGTAAAGGAGCTGTCTCTACAGGACTCAAGATTCTGCTCCCAGGCCACTGGGGAAAGCCACCAGGGAGGAGCTGAAGCAGCTCCACAAAGCCAGAAAGTCTGCTTGTGGGGGCAGGGCCATCCGAGATTCATAATCTGGCTGTCAGAAGTGGGTTTTGTTCTTCTCCCTCTCACCCCTGTGGTATCCTTCCAATGTCTCGCCATAGGCAGGAGCTCAAACTAGCTGAGTTCACCAGCAATGGCACTGTGGGCTGGAGCTTCTCTGTCCAGAATCCTGCTCCATGCCAACAGCACAGCTTTCCTGTGGGTGGAGGGGTGCTCCGCACATGCTGGGGCTCAGACCTACACTGCATTCTCTGCTCAGTCTTGCCCATGACTGCTCGTCTGCCTCCCAAGATGAGTTCACGAATCTCCCCTCCATGTCTCCAGGCAATAAAATTAAGTCCTGGGGGTGTGGGATCTAGCCTGTAGGCCTGTCTCTGGGTCCCCCAAGTTCAATCCATGACCATGCCAGGGAGAAGCATGCTGGTCCCAAGCTGCCTATAAAGTAGTCAAGCAGATTTGATGTCCTTCTGCTTCAGAGTATGTCTTGCTCTACTGGAGCAGCCACACAAGCAGCACCTGGGGGGGGGGAGGGGCAGCAGGCAGGGAGCTCACAGACCAAGTACCCCTGGGTCTGCAGCAGGTCTTTAAGAAGAATGGTATGAGTGCCACTCTCTGTGGAAGCCTCAGCGTGGTAGGCACACCAACAAAGAGGAAACAGCTGCTTCTGGAAGTCTTGGCTCAATCGTCCCTCTTGGCAACAGATGAGGGAAAGGCGAGGGAAGAAAAGAGTCAGAATGAAGGAGAGCTAGCACTCTGGTCATCCTTGTTCCTCTCTCCTGAAGGCAGCATGCCCAAAATGTCTAAGCTCTGGGGTCATGCAGATTCCCCAGGACCCACCAGCCCCTGTCTGGGCTTGAGTTTGGAAATGTGTGCAAACATGTTGCAAAATGTTTGCAAACATGCAAACATTTGCAAAAATGTCTGTGGGAACAAGCAAGACAAAAACTGAGGGGCTGAAGCTCCCTTGGAAGGACAAAGGTACACAGTGGCTAGAGAAGCAATATGGCGCCTGCTGTCTCAGCTCGGGTCTGCAGTTACAGGAAGTGATCTCAATGGGGCTGGCAACCACCTGGTGCTTTGTCCTCAAGAAGTTCCCAGTTCATTGGTGGCAGCAGCTTTTTGGCTCGTGAGGGTAGAAAGGCTCTATAGCAGTTCAGGAGCCTGCTGACTTCCAGAAGTGTGAAGTAGGGAGAAATAAAACCCCCACCTACCTACCATTTTTGCCAGGCTCCAAGCCTCTCAAGGGTTGATCTCTGCCAATATCTTGTTCCTTTTTATTTTGCTCTGCAAATTCTTCCTGTGGAATCTCTGGTAGGTTCTGGCACTTTTCTCCCAGAATAACACCCGATTTATTGTTTTTCATCTAAAATTTTTCCTTCTTTCTGAGACAATCTGGTAGCTGATATCTGTGGTCAGCCATCTTTAGAGACAGTCATTACATGTATTTCTATTATACAGCACTGCCCTAGAGTTTACAACATATATCCTTGATTTAGCAAAGTCTAATGTTTAGAGGTACTTTTGCCCCTATTCACAGCATAGCAATGACCTTAGAACACTAACCTCATCCCTTCCATCTAGACTTACACGCTACTGTTATCTAGTCCCATAAATTTTTGTTTTGCTTTATAGAGTCAATATTCATTTGGATTAACTATTTTTCTTGCTCTTCATTCCTTCCTACATCTCCTACCTTCCATCAGAATCATTTTCCTTCTACTCAAATATACGAATTATATCTCAATAAACATTTTAAATAATAAAATACATGGGGAATAGGGTATAGGTCAGGTTATTAGAATTGCAGTGAAAACTTATTCAGGATCCCACAATTTAAAAAGCAAAAGTATTCTCTACAAAGGCCTTTTTATTGGGCCTCTTATTTTGACATAACTAATACCAGGTGAGTCCAGCTCCAGACTAAACTAAGCTTTCTTGTCCACTTGCTTATTTGGTGTTAATTTCTCCACTCATAATAAGGTACTAGAAATAGCTTTATTTTTTCTACTATTATGGGTCCTAATATCAATAAATGAAGGCAAAAGGAAGAAGTAGGTTTGCTGTAAGGCATAAACTTGCTCCTGCTGTCTGTTTCCCCTATCAGAAATTTTCTCATCCTCTAATTCAGGGGTCAGCACATGACATAAAGAAAACTTTATTGTTACACAACCACATGCTGATCTTTTATGAACTGTTTACGGCTGCTCTCATAAAACAAAGTATGGCCTGCAAACCTAAAATATTTACTACCTTGCCCTTTAATTAAATGTTTGCAGACCGCTACTCTAATCAATATGAGCTTTACTTCATACTGTCTCACTTCTATTACAGAATACCTGTTAGCCATCAATATACTTTCCATATATAATCACATTACATTACTGTTATTAAAATTTTGGACAAGTTAATATTGAAATATCTATCTCTGAGATTCCACGTGGAGATGAATACAAAATATGGAGCTCAAAGGAAAAGTCTAGGCTGGATATATCAATTAGCAGTAAAAAGGGAGAAAGATATTTATAATCAAATATATAAATTTCTGAATATTCTTTTTTGTTCTAATAGTAAAAGAGGTAGTAAAAGTTTTCTTTCTTCATTTCTCTGTGTTTCAGGGGAAAAAAGAAGTGCCATGCTCTAAATGGTAAAGGAAGAAAATGGTAAGGAAACTGATAATACTAATTGCTACCAAGGAGGGGAACCGGCTGGGTAGAAACAAGGGTGAAGGTGAAACTTTATTTTTTACAATGTATCCTTTTACATCTTTTTATAATTTTGTAGCATGTGAATGTAATACCTATTCAAACCCTTGTTTTATGTTAAGGAGAGCCCATCTAGACCAGGCATCCTCAAACTGCAGCCAGCGGGCCACATGCGGGTGGTTTTGCCCATTTGTTTTTTTACTTCAAAATAAGATATGTGCAGTGTGCATAGGAATTTGTTCATACTTTTTTTAAAACTATAGTCCAGCCCTCCAACGGTCTGAGGGACAGTGAACTGGCCCCCTGTTTAAAAAGTTTGAGGACCCTGATATAGACAGAGCACCTAGATAAACAAGACAAGGTGTGTCCATACTCCTAGGCAATTTCTTAAACCCTCCAAGAACATACAGAAAAAAGGGAAAAAGCATCAGTACCTACTTAAGTTGCAAATGAAATTTTCCATTACAAGTCTCAATTATTAACTATATTATCAAAAGATTTATGAACTAGAAATGACTGAGTTCAATAATCCAATCCTTCTCATTTGACAGATAATATAATCAGAACTACCTACTACTAAGACGCCAAATATTGTGCTTTGCTTATATATATATACGGAGGGAGGGGAGGAAGGGAGAGGGAGCGCAAGCGCGCACGTGAGCGAGAGGACAGACAGACAGACAGGGTCTTCCTCTGTCACCCAGGCTAGAGTGCAGGGGTGTTATCATTGCTCACTGCAACCTCAAATTCCTGGGTTCAAGTGATCCTCCTGCCTCAGCCTCCTGAGCAGCTGGAACTACAGGTGTGCACCACCATGCCTGGCTAATTTTTAAACTTTTTGTAAAGACAGGTCAGGGTGGGGGATTGTCTTGCTATTGCACAGGTTGGTCTCAAACACCAACTCAAGCAGTCCTCCCACTTCAGCCTCCCAAAGTGCTAGTATTACAGGTGTGAGCCACCATGACCAGTCCAAGTCAGTATTTTAAATGGCAAAATAATGATCACCAACATCATTATCCAGCTAACAGTGAATTTACTTTATCGACCAAGTGTATTATCAACTAAGTGCTCAAATGTACTAGTTACCTCCATCCCCTCAGTTTTCTATGTCCCCAATCTGCTGCTTAAGGTAATTAATTACACAAAGGATACTAAAAACTTAAAATAACCTTTGCTATCACCTTTTCCCAATGTAGTTTTTAAATCTGAAATTGGATGTATTGGTTCTAAATTGGTGAAAAAAATTTAATTCTGTTTTTTCAGATAAATGAAAAACATTCCAGTAACACTAAGACCACTTTACTTTTAAAGTATGCAAACAGTCATCAGAATGGCTGGCATTTAATGGACATCCAAATTTGCTGGGCACTATGCTGTATACTTAATATCTTATCTCATTTAATTTGTGCAATAACCCTGTGGAACAAATATTATTTATATTTCACAGGTAAAAAAAATAAAGCTAAAACAGTTACTTCTCAAAATTACACATTTAGAAATTGAAGGAGTTCATGACACTAAAATCCATATTCTTTTTACTATATCAATAGCTTTGAAACTTTTTGGTCTTAGGGCCCCCTTTATATTCCTAAAAATTATTACAGATCCCATAACCTTTTGTATGTACATATCTACTGATAGCTACCATATTAGAAATGAAAATTGAAACATTTTACTTATTAATTTTAAAACCACAATAAACCCATTACATGTTAATATATAATTTTTATGAAAAAATCAACTATATTTTTCAAAACAATGAGTGACAAGAGTAGTACTATTTTAAATTCTTTAATTAAAGACAAATAAATTTCTTTACTGTCTGGCTTAATAGAAAACAGCTGGATTTTTATATCTGCTTCTACAATTAATCATTAGGTATAAAATGTTTTGAAGTATATGAAGAAAATCCAGCTTCTCACACATTCATAGGTGGATTTTAATAGCCTTTTCAGATAGTTAGGAATATTCTTTAAATCTACACCAAAATTAAGTGGTCATTTCTTAATAGTTGCAATATGAAATGTAAAATCATAACAATAAGCTTTCTGTACTGTGTTAATCTGAAATACACAGGTCTCTCTTACACTTTGAATGGATCTTTTGCTGATGCATGTTTTTAACATCATGCATTGATCATTCAAAAAATACTGACTGACCAAGTTACGCAGATCTTCCAAACGTTGACACATTTCACTATACAAATATCCAAAAAAATCGCATTTGTTAATATTACTTCCAATCTGACCAGAACAATCTTTTAAGTACTGGGAACCCATCAAGCTTACCAAGGCAGAGAAAAGTTCTCCAAATTTCTAATTCTCATTTGAAAGGATGAATTTTTTCATTGGCAACAAGTACTGTCACTTGTTTTCTTTGAAGTCATACGCTTACTTCATTCATTTTCCAGCAAATGCTTGTCAAACATCCAAATTATAATAACTCTAGTTTGTCTCTAAGCTGTTCTTTCAAGTAAAAATGATGTTCTATGAAAAAAGTGGCTAGTTCAGCTTACAACTCCATTTCACAAATATTTTCCCTTACTTACCCTTCAGATTGCAACAGAAGAGCATCATGCACAATCTCCATATTACAAAGAATACCAAAAAGGCTTGTACTCAAGATTAAGATTTAATAAAATTCACCATGTTTACAGTTTCACCAAAACAGTAAGTAAAATTGGCATTTTAATTTTATTATTAAAAATTTTTTATTGCAAGTGCGTGGCAATGAATAATACAATGACTACTATACAGTTTTGTGCCCTAACTTGTTCTAAAGTGGCAACAAATTTACTCACCATTGCCTTTGTACCATCAGTGAAAATGTCAGCACAGTGAAAAAGGCAAGCAATGACTTGATATTGTTATAAAGTTTTTATTTCATGCATGCCTTAATCATAGAGCAAAGCAGGAAATTACAAGTACTAGAATCAACATAGCTCCAAGTTCTACAGACATCTTCAAGTCACCAACCAAGCAAGCAATAAATAGGGAGAATTTCTGCATTTGATCTCAAAATGGTACTATACTATTAAAATTCACACACACACATGATCTTACATCCAAACTATCATCAACTCCTACTAGCTCTATCTTCCTATCACTTCCAGTTACCCACACTAACCGATGCCCACCCAAGTTTCTGCTTCACATAGCCACCAGAATGAGCCTTTTAAAATCAGTGTCACTCCTCTCCTCAAAACCCTCTGACAGCTTTCCATGTTGCTCCTTGTAAAAGCCAAAATCCTTAACAATGGTCTACAGAAGTTCTACATGCTTACAACCCCAACTACCTCTTGAATCTCACATATCCTATCACTCTCCCCTTGCTCACTTTGTGCCAGCCACATTTACCTTCTTCCTATTCCCAGAAAGTGCTACCTTTGCATTTGCTATTTTCTGCTTGAAATTCAGTTCTGCCGGTATCTGCTCCCTAATTTTCTTGAGGTAACTGCTTACATTTCTTTTACTCATCTTTCCTGACCCTGACTAAAATGAAATAATTACTACCTCCCCATACTCCCAGCTCGTGCGTGCGCACGCTCGCTCTCTCTCTCTCTCTCTCTCTCCCCTCTTCCTCACTTTGCTTTACTTTACTCTTTAATACTTATCAAGGTTGGGCATGGTAGCTCACACCTGTAATCCTAGCACTTTGGGAGGCCAAGGCAGGAGGATCACTTCAACTCAGGAGTTTGAGACCAGTGTCATAGTAAGACCCCTTCTCTACAAAAATATAGACAAATTAGCCAGTCATGGTGTCACACACCTGTAGTCCCAGCTACTCAGGAGGCCAAGGCAGGAGGATTGCAGGAGGATTGCTTGAGCCCAGGAGTTTGAGGTGATGATGAGCTATGATGACATCAGATCCTCATGCCCAGGCAACAAAAAAAAAACAAACAAAAATCCCTTATCATTATCAGTAATACCATATATTTATTAGTTTGTTTATTGTTTGTCTCTCCCATTAGAATGTGAGCTCCATGAGAACAGGAACTTTGTCAGTTGTTGTTCACTGTTGTAACTCTAGCACCTAAAACACTGTGTATCATATATTATTAGGAGCTTAGTATATACCTGTTGAATGAATGAATGAACCAACAAAAGAAAAAAGAAACTATAAAGAACCAGAAGAACAGTGTCAAAATCTGTTTTTACTTTCCAAAAAGCATTTCACTCTAGGACAATGCAGGGAAAATTCACCCCAGGACAATCTATGAAAACCAAAGGATATGTATACATAAGAGGATAAGTTACATAGCACAGATCCTTTTACAGAATTCAGTATAGTGCTTAAAAGGGAGAGCGTGCAGTAACTGCCTGACAGATATCTGCAGCTAAGAATCCAAATGCAAAGAACTAAGTTACACTAGTAGTAGACTAAAGGTGACTTATAGGAGAGTCAGATAAACCTAACACTTTAGTAGACTGACATGGAATATGAATTCAAGCATCAGATACAACCTCAATTAAAGTCCTATCTAAACCTCAAAAGTAAGAGTGACTTCTGCTGGAAAGTAATAAATATCAAAGATGAGAGCAAGATACTGATATTAATTGGTATTACTATTATATGAGCCTTCAGAGTTAAAATATTTTCAAGTCCATTCTCCCATTTGAAACTATAATGCCTCAAGAGATAGATATTATTATATTTACTTATTTCAGAGGTTCAGTAAGTAGCATGTCATAAAAACCAGTTCAAAGAGAAGCATGGTCTCAAAAACTCAGATCTGATTCCAAATATAGAGACAGCAAAAGATCTTTTCCCTTTTTCCTACCCCCACTTTACACACTTCAGTCTTGCTCTAAAACTGATCTATGATCTTTCCCTCAAGGAAATAAATGGTGTAGGAACATACTGTTTATCTCGCCCACTCCCATCCAATTCTCTAAGAACTACATTCATTTTCTAGAACCCAAAGCATCCTGACAATTACATTGTACTCTGAATTAAGGTAGATTTCTATGACTAAAGAATGACATTACCTTGTGGCAGCCACACTATCCAAAACTCAATTCTCCAATGAATCTTCTAGAATGCTCCTCCCTCATTAAGGATGCCCAGGACCCAACATCGCTAATAACTGTCCATTTCTGCTACTATTTTTGCCATAATTGGAGGGTCAGAATTCCTACACCTATTGCAGCTCAGTGCTAGAAAGGGTAAAAGAGGCTCCTCACTCCCTTTTAGGAAGTGCTATACAGACATGCTCATATCACATTTGTAAGTGGTGGATCAAGTCCTATAGTGCTAATGCCAATACCATTAGGAAAGATAGCCACTCAACCTAAAGACAGTCCTACTTTGTTGGAGATGCACGTGGGGAAGAAAGAGGAGAAAGGAGAAAGATCATATTCGTCTAATCATGATCAACTGAATCAACTCTGGTAAATCAATGGAGTAACAGATTTCACTGCCAAATCACCCTTACAGCAACTGAAGGTGTGTAACACACTTTTAATGTGCTAAAATCTTGAACTTCTAGACACTACTTTTTTCCTAAGAGAAACTGAGATCTTACAAATTCAAAGTTTTGGGAAGACTACAAACATAAAGCAAACAAATATAAAAACTACTAATATTTTTTAAAGACATGTCATCATTAACCCTCTCCTGGTTAAAACTGTTCACCAGAGGGTTAATTCAAGATTTTCTTTGCCATGCAGAGCTTAGCTTATAGTTGCCTCTTCTCAAAGAGACTCACTACACTTTATTCATTTGCATCATCCATCTCTAAGATTTTAGTGACAAAAACAAAGCAGAAAAATATCAAAAAGATTTATATAAAATAAGCCAAAATAAACATATCGCATGGTCATCAGATTATCCTGTCTCCTCAAGTCTCAAATGCACATTTTTAATCTTTCTGAAATTAGAATTTTAAAAAAATCTCTGGCTGAAGAAATCCGCCAGCCACCAAGCAGAGATGTTATACATGTGAACCTTTTCATTGTCACTGCATTGAGTTACCTGCATTAGCAGGAATACTCTTGATTGAATTTTAACTTAAATTTGAAATCTTTAGTCATTGTGTGAAATAGCTTCAAGAACATACCACAACTTCGTAAAAATAAAAATTAACTGTGGATAGAGAAGATGGCTTGTCACATGCCAGGCAATGTAATTAAAGGCAGTAGAAACTGCCAGATCTCTCAAAATAAATCAGAAATTTTTTAAATGTAGGAAAGGCTGGTTTGAGCACGTCACTATATCCACAACTTTCATCACTCTGGCATGCAAATGCTTCTCACTAGCATCCAAGAGAAGCTGCTTAACTTCTTAAGGATATTTAACTCAAGGAAAACACAAATTACAAGTTTAACAAATAGGAAGTTCAGTCAAAACCAAGAAAGTCTTCTATATGTTTCATATCATTTTCAATTCTAAATGTGTTTTTAAAAAGCAAAATCATTATATCAATTATAAAAAATGGCATGTCACCATGATGCTTTGCCAAACTACCAATGGTAAAAAGTGATTCAGAAAAATCTTTACATTCAGAATGCAAAAAAAGGCTTAGATTCAATCTTTAATTTTATACTAAGAAAAAAGTGGCAAATAACTAAAGATACAAAGTTTAATAATTTTGTATACTTTTAATATACTATTTCTTTTCCCCACTCAAAAAGAGCTGTTTTAAATAACTCATGAGTTATAATCATTTGGCATCTCTGAATGCATAGTACATATATGATTTTTAGTGGCTATTACTGTATTTAACCTATACTTCAAGAGCTATGTTTGGATCCAGAATACAATATATTCCTCAAAATAACTGATGGCTCAAAAAAAGCAATTCCTACTCAACCAACATTTCACCACAAAAGAAAAAACTCTATCTTTGCTCCTATTAAATCGAAGTCAATAATTTGCAAACACACACACACCAACACCCCCAAAAAAGTTTACCAAAGCAGATATCAGTGAAAACTGTAAGAGCTAATAATGCATAGTGAACTAAATAGTGAACAAATTAGGATTCAACAAGCTCTCCAGCTAAAATAAAAGACTAAGATTAACAAAATAAAATTTAATAGATCTAAAGTCCTATATTGAATTTAAAAAATAAACACAAGAAGGGATAGAATGGAAAAAGAGCAGATAACTTGAGAAAAAATTGTCAAAAAACTAGCACCCTCTATGGTGCTTAACTGCATAACTGTGTGCTGCTTTAGAGCAAAAAGATAGCCTTATTGTTGTCATTGCTCATGAGGCTAATATGGCTCCAGCACTGAGTTAGTTCTAGGCACCATCCTGTAAGGCAGCAGTTCCCAACCTTTTTGGCACTAGGGACGAGTTTCATGGAAGACAATTATTTCACTGGGGGTGAGGGGGTGTAGGGGAAGTGGGCGGAACAGCTATACCGATGGGTAGTGGTCTGTGGCCAGTGGGTTGTGGATGGCAGCTCTGAGGGAAAAGTTAACAAACTAGAGTGACAAAGTTTCATTTACTTATCTAATCCACTTATATAGAATTTACTGTCTCAGGGACTATTTTAAACACTTTATAAACCATGTCATATGAGGAATGGATACATAAGTTAGAAATGTTTAACCTGAAGATAAGAAGAATATGATAGCTCCTGTCAAATATCTAAAGGGCTATCAGGTGGATAAAGTAGCCCATTTATTTGTGTCATCACATAAAAAAGAAATAACAAACAAGAGTAAGATATTTGGGATATATTTTTAACTCCGAGAGCTGTCCAATGTCACAATCTCCGTACAAAGCTATTTGAAGGACTAAATATGGAAATATTATGTTAAAGAAATTTGCTTATAAATTGCCACATACACATTATTAGAATTCATTTCCTTGCGATGTAGTGGGTCCCAATCAATAGAAATAGTTACAAAGAGGATGATCATAAGCTTTGGAGTCCTTGCTATTAGTTTGATTCCTAGCTTTGTGACTTATACTAAGTATGTAACTTCAGCAAAGTTTCCTTGCTTCTCTAGGCTTCATTTTTCTCACCTTTAAAATGAGCATAAAACCATCTGTTTTGCAGGGCAGTTGTGAGGATTAAATGTTATAATGTGTAATGCTAATGTAAACACTTAGCACTCTGCTGACGCACTCAATAAATTGTATCTATAACAACAATAATTACTATCATCATCATCAGGTTGTGAAAGGAATCCCTACAGTAAATATAAAACTATGTGATACATGGCATAATTGTATGACTCTGCTATGCACCTGGATGACTGTATGATTCTGCTATGCACCTATCATGTTATAACAATCCAACAATATTAGATCACTTTTGTTTGAGTGATTTTTAAAACATTTATCTTTTATAATTTGAAAGGAGACATATCCTAAAAATCTAAATAAAGCATCTAGGTAAAATATCATTAGTGCAAGTAATAATGTAATAATGTAATAGGGAAATTAAGAAGCTAAAGGAGAAAAAAAGGAACTAAAGAAGCAGTACATTAAATAGAAACTTCTCTTCCTAGGAGACTTCACTGCAAGAGATTAGAATGAATATATTGCAGGGAGGAAAACATTGCATTTTCCACAGGTATGTGAACCACTGGTTATATTCATCAGAAATATCAACAATATGAGGGCAGCTAAACACAATAAAAAAGTTCCTTTAAAAAATACTCCTAGGCCGGGCGCGGTGGCTCACGCCTGTAATCCTAGCTCTCTGGGAGGCCGAAGTGGGCGGATCCTTTGAGCTCAGGAGTTCGAGACCAGCCTGAGCAAGAGCGAGACCCCATCTCTACTATAAATAGAAAGAAATTAATTGGCCAACTAATATATATAGAAAAAAATTAGCCGGGCATGGTGGCACATGCCTGTAGTCCCAGCTACTTGGGAGGCTGAGGCAGTAGGATTGCTTGAGCCCAGGAGTTTGAGGTTGCTGTGAGCTAGGCTGACGCCATGGCACTCACTCTAGCCTGGGCAATAAAGTGAGACTCTGTCTCAAAAAAAAAAAAAAATACTCCTAAACGTTGGATTAAACAACCCTGCCACTGAGTCAGTACCTTCTGTGATAATCATCCATTTCTTCTTTTAAAGGAAGTTAACTCTCAAAAGGAACCTTTTATCTGTCTCAGGGGTATTTCAAGGTAATATAACTGTAACTACTATGAAGAACAAATGTGAAAAACTTCCTAATTGACTAATAAGCTGAGGCTACAATCTGTCTCCCACTAACAACTGTTTTCCAAAGGAGTAGAATATAATTACCATCAACAAACAACATGTTTGTTACAACAGTAAATTGATTAAATAAATTAAACATAGAAATGGAAAACTGGGTGCAGCTTTAAGGTACTTTTTTGGGAATATGATTTATGATAAATGACAGGTGGTGATATTATTGCAACTACAATATTATAAATTTAAAAAACAAGTGTAGTTAGAGAATTATACAACCAATAGAAACTTTACTGTTTTAATCTTAATTTTTGTCCTAATTTTAGGTAAGAAGCCTAGAGTCCAATGGAATTAAGAGAGCTTATTCCACAGGCAAGTATTTCATTCATGTGCACATCATCTGGAGCACAGTTAGTTGAGTGTGTTCTAACTGGATGTATACCATAATTGTCTTAAGTGAAAAGCGGAATGATCAACATTTTCAACTACCCAGTTTAAAATGGCCTATGATAGTAAATGTTGAAAACGTCAGTGTTTACATTAGTTTTCATTAATAAATTTACTGTTGCTTAAAAATCAACTCAATCACATTACTTTTTAAAATGAATGAAAAAAATTCAGCTGATAAGGTGAAAAGTAGAAATACAGTCCTTCAATAACAAATATACTATACTTTCTCATATAGGCTATAATGAGATTACTATGAAAAATCATAGTACTATTTTTAGTCACAATCATCAGGATGAGCCATTACTATTAGCAATTATCTACATAAAACAAGCAAAAGATCAAATCTCTACTCCAACAAAAATTAGCTATTTAGAAGTCATCTTAATCGTTCGAAGTATCAAATGCCAACAAATTTCTACTGTGTGGCTTTCAGAAATCAAAGCATTGTAAGTCTCCCGGAAGCAGACAAAAAGGAGAAAGACAATCTGACTGGCAGGTAGAAATCACAACCTGTTGCAGCCAAATTGGTATAATGAAGGGAGGTGAGCAATTTATATGTTCAAAAATAAAGAACCCAAGGTGGAAGAGAGAGAAACAAAAAACATATACTTCCATAAACAAAATAAAAAGGCCAGGTTGGCTAAGAGGTAATCTAAAATCTCTGACAGTCCAGAATCAGCACACTGAAAGCCTGTTCAAAGATAAACAAAACAGCTTCTCACAGGAAACTTTGAAGTGGGCGAGGAAACATTCCTTTGCACCCACAGAAACCAACCCCCTGATCCCTCGCATGCTATTACTGAATTGATCATGATTTACCGGCATTTGGCGCGGCTAATGGGCAAAGGAGAGGAAAGAAGGGTCTTGCTCGAGGGGAGCCAAGGATTCCAGAGGCCTGGGGAGGTACATCCGAGGCTCGGGGAAGGAGGTAGAGAGGGACTAGCACTCCTCACCGTGATTATCTTTCTGCCCGATATTGTGCGTGCGGATGAGAGAGGACAGTCTCCTCACATCTCCCTTGAAGACGCACTCGTGCACCGGGTAGTGTGCGGGGCAACTGCCTCCATCTGCGACGACAGCAACGGGGTTGGTGCCGGCTAGAACAGCCGGGGACTGGGAGGTGGTAGTCACGGAGGAATTGTGCAGCGGCAGGGCCGGGGCGCCGTGGGGATTGGAGGAGGCCGGAGCTGCCTTCAGCTGCAGCCGGTGGTGATGGTTACTGAAGAGCTTATGACAGGCTTTGCCGCCCTTGCCGCTGCTGCCTGTGCCAATCCTGCCTCCGGTAAAGGTGCCGCCGAGGGCAGCCGCCGCTTCCTCATCCCCGGGCTCCAGCAGGTCCCCCTCTTCTTTGCTGGGCTTGTGGTCCCTCCGCAGTGAGCGGATCTTCTCCCCGGTCATCGCCGCCGCCAGGGGCGGGGGGGGGATCCGGGAGGTTCACCGCCGGCGACGGAGCAGGCGCTGCGGCGGCACAAGGCGATTAGAGCGGTGGCCAGGAGCCTCCAGCGCAGCATGAACTCCCAGAGCACCTCCGAGCCCGGGACAAACGCATCTCCCGGAGGAAGAAGAGCTGGCTCTCGCCTAGGCCCAAAGGGACGCACGCTCGCTGGGGGGAGCTAGAGCTCAGGTGCCCACGACACTAGAATCCCGGTCCCGCTGCCACAACCACTACCTCCACTGCCTCACACCGAAAAACAGGGCACGGCCATCTTCCCCTTGCTCCTCTCGCGAGAGCTCCCCCGGGAGCGAAGAGGGAGGAAACACCGCGATAACTGAGCTGCCCGCTCCTTCCCTCGCACCTTCTTTTCCCAGAGTCTCTGGGCGCCGGCGCCTCCTAGGTAGCGTGTTTCCGCTGGAGGCTGGCGTCTTGGAGCTAGCTGGTCGAGACACAGTACTCACACAGGCAACGCTTCTCGTGGGCGGTCTGAAATCTTAACTGTGTTGGAGACGTTCCGTGCACGTTATAAACAATCACTTAAACCCTCCGACCTCTGAGCCTCCCGCAGAGAAGTGCAGAATGACGGCACTGCACGCGGGATGTGATGTCACTGAGATGCGCCGGACACTCATCCAATAAACATTTACTAAGCATCTACTTCGTGCCATACTCTGAGCTAGTAGATTTATAAAGCGCAACTCCGGAGGGATGACAGTCAAACAACTGAGTACAATATCCAACTGAGCAACGAAAAGCAAAGGCGGGGAGCTGGGTAGCACAAAAAAAGGGAGGGGCAAATTTTAATGTTGAGGTGTCAGAAGAGTTTAGGGGCTGACCTTGGAAAATAATGGGTTCAGAAAACGGAGATAGAGGAGGTCACTCAAATATTTGTTAGATGAATTTCGGTCAGACGTCAGAGTTAAAGTACAGGAGGCGGGGTGGACACTGAAGGAGGGCAAATAATTGAGTAACTGGAATATTAGTGGATTAGTTCATGGCCAAACTCAGCCTACTGTCAAATTCTAAAGTATTGTAAATCTTCCAACAATAAAACGTTGACAAAGTAACTAAAGCTGCAGGGCACGGGGGTAGGGGGGGAGTAGTGGAGGGGGTTAGCAAAACGTCCTAAAGATCTTTACCCATTTATCTCCCGTTTCTCTCTTAATCTCTTTGTTGGAGGAGGAGTTAGTTCCATTTATGTGAAAACATTACCCAATCAGCACCTCAAAGCATACTCCTGAGAAAGCGGTAGAGACTGAGCACATATATACGATAACATACACACCCATAAGTGCAACATATACAAGACATACATATATAATAACACACATATATATCCAATGAGCAATTCAAAGGATCCTCCTGAGAAAGCAGCAGAGACTGAACACATATATACAATAACATTTTGTTCTTCCACAATAGCAATATGTATTGTTAACTCTAATCCAGGCAGGCAGTATGCTTGGCACTTTATATGGTGTTAGCTCCTCTGATAAGCATTATTATCTTTACTTGACAGCTGGAAAAACTTGCCCAATTTCTCAATGCTAAAACATGGCACAATCAAATCTGACTCCAGGGCTAGAGGAATAGAAAAGGCCAAATCATCCAGGCCTTTGTATGTCAACTTAAAAGTTTAAGTTTTATTCTACAAAAAAATGCATAACTTTTTAGGGATTTTAAACAGGGGAATAGCATGATGAGATTTGCCTTTTAAGAAAATTCACTCTCTCATACTTTAGAAAATTATGTATCAAAAATAGATTACTGTACAAGGGAACTACACCAAACACAAGGAAACTAAATCAAATAATAAGCATGTTAATATATGCATGCTAAAGTCTGGTAGAATATATATATCACACAGAGTGAACAGTAGTTATCTCTGGAAGATGGAATTGCTAAATCATATATTCCCTGGAGTTTTAAAAATTCCTTATTGATTTTTTAAAGAATTGTACAAGTAAGATGATGAAAGCATAAAACAAGTTGGTAAGAGTGAGGCTGGAAACGGTTTCAGTTGAAGTTCATGTTGCTTATCCAAAAAGAGTTATATGGTGTACATTTTGGTTATTTTGAAATGAACCTTAGGAGACAGGTAACTGAGTGTAGGGTAGATTCAGGAGTTATCATTATATAGTAATTGATGCCCCAGAAGTGGCTTAGCTCCCCAAAGAAGAGTATGTAGAGTAAGAAATTAAGAAGGTCCAGTAGAACAAAACTTTGAAAACAACAATATTTAAAAGGTGTGTTTAGGAGGAAAGGTATCCAGCATCCTATTATTATCAAAAACTTACACCAAATATTCTACCATTATGCTTGTGAAGTATCTTATCTCTAGATCCAGAATTTAAAAGCACTTTACTAGTGGCTGCAACCGATGGATGAATGTGAAAATGTGTACGTGTCCCTCCAGTAAAATCAAACACCATAGACATAAAAAATAATATTCAGCCCTATTTTTAAGGGCTTACAGTATAAAAGGGAAAACTGACCAAATATAATTGCAATACATTGTGAAAAATATAAGAATTGAAATTATATAAGATCCCGATATTATACAGAATAAGAAGTTATTAATTATATCTAGAGGAAATGGAAATCAGGTGATTAGGAAATCTTTCTGGAAGAGGTAATGTCTGAACCAGGTTTTAAAGACAGTATACAAGTCGGCCAAATAGGCAAGGGGAAAAAGACATTATATGTAATAATAATTATTATAAAAATAACTACCAGTTTTTGAGAGCTTACCATGTGTTAGGCATTGTTCCAAGCACATTTCAGGAACTATTTGATTTAATCCTGACAACTCCTCTATGAGGTACTGTCCCTATTTTACAGATGAGGAAAATGAGGGACAGGAGGGGATCATTCAATTAATAAGCAGAGATAAAGAAAATGGGATATATAAATAGAGCATGGCATTTGGGAATCACTAGAGCAGAGTAGTAACAGAAAACAATTGTGGTAAATGAGACTAGAATGGAAGGCTGGGCTAGATCACAAAAAGCAAGGTAGGAAACTTGGATTATATATGCTAGGCAATGGAGTATTTGCAAAGGATTGCAAACACAGAAAGAATCACATTTAACGATCATAATGTGCAATCAACCAATGTCCCAAAGACTCTGCAAATCTTTCCAGTTTCATCTTTTACTATATTGCAAAATTCACTCTTCATTCTAACCAACACAATCCATGAACAGTTCCTTTTCCTCTTTCATGCCTCCATGCCTTTACATATGCTATTCGATATGGCCAGAACTCATTTCCATTTTGTCTACCTAGATAACCCCTTCAGTCTGTCAAGAATTAGTTCAAATTTTATCTCTTTTTAGCACAAGGGTTTCTTTTTTCACTTGGCAAAGAATTCAGGGCCAGGAAATTACACTGAACTAAACCTATAAATAAAATTTAGCATGCCCTTCTGTTATGAAGGTAAGCCACAAACCACTATAGTATTGGCATTAGGTAGTGATTCTGTGACCAAAACAAACCACAGATATTTTCATACCACATTACAGTTGCTACAGACAACTCAAAATATCATTTACACTCATTACTACCTCAAAATTATGTTAATAATTATGACCATTGCTAGGTCTTGTTGTTGAATGAGTTAATAAAGAAGCATATATGTTACTCTATCACACATTTGTTTTTAAAAAATTTTGATAGCCACTTTGTTACACTAAATTTCCTTGTAATCCTAAATATTTTATGCATTTAAAAACATTGTCCTGAAAATGGGTCTGTAGTCTTCTCCACACTACCAAAGAGGTCCATGGCAAAAAGAAAAAAAAAGAAGTTAGGAAGCCCTTCGTAGCAATCATTGATAAACACCTGTCCATCCGTCCCCTTCTCTCCTAACCTACAACCCATCATTCTGAATTAGATGTCCCCCCTTTCTCTCCTTTCTAATTTTGTACTATAATTTCTGCAGACTCCTTGATATTCTTGTCTGTCTCCTCATCTGTTCCTTTGAGCTCTCTGAGTACTGGAACTGTGTTTATTATTGCTGTATGCACAATGCCTTACAGATAGTGAAAGCTTAATATTAATAAAAAACAGTTGTTGAATTAATCAATTAATTACAACATAAAACCCCAAAGTATCTACAATGTACTGAGATAAATGTGAGCTCAGTCATGAGATGCTTAATAAATTTCTTTTTTTTTTTTTTTTTTTTTTGAGACAGAGTCTCACTTTATTGCCCGGCTAGAGTGAGTGCCGTGTCGTCAGCCTAGCTCACAGCAACCTCAAACTCCTGGGCTCAAGCAATCCTCCTGCCTCAGCCTCCCGAGTAGCTGGGACTACAGGCATGTGCCACCATGCCCGGCTAATTTTTTGTATATATATTAGTTGGCCAATTAACTTCTTTCTATTTATAGTAGAGATGGGGTCTCGTTCTTGCTCAGGCTGGTCTTGAACTCCTGAACTCAAAGGATCCGCCCACCTCGGCCTCCCAGAGAGCTAGGATTACAGGCTTGAGCCACCGCGCCCGGCCGCTTAATAAATTTCTTAAGCAATCCAATCTGACTTCCCTTAAGTTGACTACTACACCACTGGATGCTTAGGTGAAGCCCAAGTGTTGATATATCATTTAGGATTTTTTTTTTAAATTTTCAAGCACGAGTGAATTCTATGGAAAGTAACATAAATAAGGGATTTACTGACTTACATTACAGAAAGGTGCAGAGACAGTCTTCAAGAGTGGCCCCTCAGAATTCCTTGTGAGTTTTCAAATCTCTCAGCGAGCCTCTCGGTTTCAAGCGTCCTCCTCAGGCAGCTTCCCTCAAGAATACAAGATGGCTGCCAGCAGTAACGGGCCACGTGCTTCCCCCTTCAGGTCCGGAGGAGGCCCTACAGCCACTCAAGTCCGGAGCTTCACAGTCGTAAGACAGCCAGTCCAATCCCGGTGTCCTGCAGAATGATGATTGGCTCAGGCCCGGGTTACCTGAACAAATCCCTGTGAAGGAGAGTACCTTGATTAGTTTTGCCCAATCAGGACTCATCTCTTGATTAGTTTTGCCCAATCAGGACTCATCTCTGAGCTGGAGGTGTGGCCAAGCCCTCCAAACAGCGGAACTATTTCACAATGGAATGAGGTGGGAAAGATGTTGGGGAGACAAACACAGGAGTGGTCAGCAAAAGTAGTACGACCTCCCAGAGACTTAAGGGAGATTTAACTTGCAAAAAAAACCTGTTATCACAGTATGTTGGATTAAATATGATAAAATATGTAGTGATTATCAATTATATTGATACATCATGAGTAAATAACTTAATGGTGAATGATGTATTTTTATTCAAATGTTACTTAGAATTCAATTCAAGGATTCAAGTATATAACTCAACTACTGAATTTACTAGGTAATACTCTGTAGTTCTGCAAATTAGCACTTCTTAATTTCCTTCCTGATATAGTTAAGATTCCAAATAATACTCAATTTGCTTTGAATAACAGAAGGCTTCTGATAAATGGGTGTCTTTTCAACTTTTTCTAATGACAGTTATGTTAGATGTCTTACATGTTCACAAACACTCAACATTAACTACATGGTTAAGCCTGGTTCTAAGAATGAATATTCTGAATTTTAGCAGAAATTTATGTATCCTTATTAGCCTTAGATAAAGTACCTAATCCCTGTCCTGGTGTCTTCATTTAATAATAGCAATAGTATTGCAACATGAAATACAGAATAGCAGTACTGTACAAAATAAAATCTCACTAGTTGTATTTTGTGAATGCATCAACAGACCTACAATTAAGATTGGTAATTAGCAATTTTACACAATTCTCCTTGCATTGATACTGATGTTTCTAGTGTAACATTAGTGCAAGTTTAGTCTACATCTTTTTTTTTCTCCTTCTCTAAAGGTTTGTATTTTATATTTTCACAATAATCCAGAATATGATTTCCTACACTCCACATTGGCTGAGCCAGGCCCACAGGTATTTTGTTTGGATGGATGACACAGCTGCCTGGCTAATCATCTCCAAAATCTGACAACACTCACAACAGTTCACTGACAAATGAAAATAACAAACCATATGAATCAATACTTTCTTCACACATTTTACTTCCCTCTCCCTAGGTCTCAGTATTTTTCTGTTTCTTCTAAACCTGCCTACTTCCTTTCTCAGAGGCAATGCTGAGCACTTTTGTTTCCTTCTACTATTTCTGACATGTGGTTATCAGTGATTTAGTCAGATTTCTCTGAAGTAATCAGAAAAAAAATCAGAGAGGCAGGAGTTGCCAAGGAAACCACAGCCAATAGCTGCAGAAGTTCCTGAAGGAAGCAATTTCTTTGAGACTGATAACACACATAGATTGATTTGAGGAGAGAGGGAGAAAAGATGCCAGAGCATTGTAAGAGGCCAAGTCAATGAGATGCAAAGGAAAATAAAAAGTACAACATTCATAAATAAAATTATATTTAGATTACCAACAAAGGCTTGGAACAAGAGAATTAGGACAGGTGTAGGGCCCAAGGGAAAACATCCCCTTGGCCCACTGAAGTTTCACTGAAAAACCAACTCACAAAAGGAAGATTAATTGGAGAAAAAAATACAAAACTCATTATTAACATGTACACAGGGAGAACCACAGGGTGATAATCTTAACCCCTCAATGAGGTTACAGAAAGAAGTGGGCCTCAGAGCATGGCCAAAGTCAGATTATGGTGGTAAATCAGGTTATAGTGGCAAGACAGGGAGCGTGAGAAGGGGAGACTTGGCAGCAAAGGTGGTCTTGTTAGGTAGACGAAATCTCACAAGTAGGAGTCCTCAGAGAGAATATATGATAAATTTTTTTTCAGATCTTTAAGGTGCCAGACTCTAAGTTAATCTTTCCTAGATCTGGACAAGGGAAGACGTAGCTGCATTAATGCAGATTTCCCCCATAAAAGACAGCTTTGCAAGACTGTTTGCTGACTCTCTGACAGCTATTTCAAAATGTGTAAAAGAAATATCTTTTGGGATAAAATATTTTGATTTCCTTTACAGGGATAGAAATGGTTTTTCAGTGAAAGACTATGGTCAGACACAATTGGTAGGAAGTGTGTAAGAGATTAAGTGGCATAGATAGATAACGGTCAGTACATGTGTCCATGGCTTCTTTAATCTGTTTAATATTAAATTACTTTACTGCTCAGACTGCCAATAACTACATTCTGTATCTATTAGCCTAAATGTTCTTTAAGAACACCCAACTCAAAATGTCCAAAATAGAACTCCTCTCCATCAGCAATCCACTGAGCAAATCTGTATTTCACTTTCATTATCTTTAACTCCCCCATTCCCTTAAACTCCATACTCAACCAGTCACCAAACCTGGAACTTTCTACCTCTTATATAGCTCTAAAATTAAACCATGTTTCTCGATTTTCCACTGGCCATACTTGAGTTCAGGCCATTATCACTTGAAGCTGCCTCCAAACTGTTGTGTCTCTGGCTCCCATTCCCACCCGTGCTTGCATCACTCCACATCATTCATCCCTTGAATTGCCAGACCTAGCAAATAAAATATTTTATTAAATAAAATATTTCATGGAAATTTACAATATTTGCAGTATTGTCCCATGCAATGTTTGGGATGTACTTATACTAAAAACTTACTTTTTATCCAAAATTCAAATTTAACTAGGCATCTTGTATTTCATCTGGCAAACTTACCCCTCAAGCATTTGTTTGGCTTGTTAAGAGTTACATATGTAGTTAAAGTAAAAAGCCAAATATGTAGGAATAATAACACCAAATTCGGGGTAGTGTTATCAATGGAGCATGAAGAAGAAAAATACCATCGGTTTGGAGTACACAGGAAATTCCATCATACGTATGTTGTATTACATATGTATTTTTAATTTGGGGTGTTTTGTTTTGTTTTGTTTTGTTTTTAGAGACAGAGAATTGTTCTATTGCCCAGGCTGGAGTGCAGTGGCCTGAGCATAGCTCACTGTAACCTCAAACTCTTGGGGCTCAAGCAATCCTCCCACTTCAGCCTCCTGAATAGCAGGAGCTATAGGCATGTGCCACTACATCTCGCTAATTTTTAAATTTTTGGTAGAAATGAGGTCTCAGTATGTTGCCCAGGCTGGTCTCGAACTCCTAGCCTCAAGGGAATCCTCCTGTCTTGGCCTCCCAAAGTGCTAGGATTATAGGCATCGGCCACCAAACCCAGCTTAATTTTTGCTATTTAGGTTTTTCCTTTATTTAAAGAGTACTTACGTTTTATTTCTTAAGCTTAATAATGCATATGCAGATTTTTAGATATTTCTGTGCTTTCTGTATGTCTCAAATATTTATAATAAATATATTTAAAATTTTTTTCAATAGCTCTCTAGATAAAGTCCAAAGAATCTAACTTCACAGTTTCACTGACCCTGCTTACTGCTCTAATCTTGCCACTTCCAGTTTGTAAACAATAGTTTGGTTATGCTCACCATTTTTCCTCAAAAGACCTCCAAGCCTTTGTGCATACTATTTCCTCTCTCCAGAACTCAACCCTGCCCCCCTTTCTCTTGTTGAGTCAAGAGAAGTTTCAATGAAGAGAGTCAATGAAGTTTCAACTTCATTGCCAATATCATCAGGAAAACTTCTCTGGCACTTTATTTATGTCTAGATTAAGTACTTCTACATGTTTCCAGAACTTTCATTGCTTTCACCATCACTTACCACTTATTCACATACTGTAATTGCTGACTTGCTTCTCTGTATCTCCCATCATAATATAAACTCCAAAAGCATAGCAATTGTGTTTTATTCCCCTTAACATCCCTGGCCCCTGACCAGTGCCTTGCACTAATGGGCCCCCAATAAACAGTAGCTGTAGGAATTAATTAGTTAATTAATGATAGGCTAGCTTCTTAACATTCTTGAGGCATGCAATAATTTCACTTTAAATGTGAACCCTGTTTTATAATTAGTATTAATATTTAGATGAATGATAAAGTGGTACCACCCCATAGCGTGTAGATTAGAAATTATTACTTAGAATAAAGTTCTCTTCGGTCATTCATATTGCGAAGTTTGGTTTCAATATCATCTGTCACCTAAACAACGTCTTGCTTTAAGTTTTAGGATTAGCACAGCATAAATGTTCATCACATTCTACCTTTGCTAGTCCAAAATAGTATCATCTGGGTCATTTTGAGGCAATATTAAGAGTAGAAAAATATGGTCTAAGCAAAGAATTTATGAGGAAGACCCCCAAGGCAATCACTGCCACAGCAAAAATAAACATGGGATCTGATCAAATTAAAACGTTTCTGCACTGCCAAGGAAACGATCGTTACAGCACATAGACAACTCACGGAATGGGAGAAAATATTCGCTCTCTACACTTCCGATAAAGGTCTAATAACAAGAATCCATCTAGAACTTAAAAGCGTAAACAAGAAAAAATCAAACAACCCCATCAAGAAATGGGCAATGGAAATGAACAGAAACTTCTCCAAAGAAGACAGAATAATGGCCTGCAAACATATAAAAAAAATGTTCAACATCTCTAATCACTAGAGAAATGCAAATCAAAACCACAATGAGATACCACCTAACCCCAGTCAGAATGGCCTGTATCAAGAAATCCCAAAACAACAAATGCTGGCAAGGATGTGGAGAGACAGGAACACTCTTACATTGCTGGTGGGACTGCAAATTAGTGCAACCTTTGTGGAAAAGAATTTGGAGATATCTCAAACAACTAGAAATAGAAATACCATTCGACCCAGCAATAGCATTGTTGGGCATGTATCCAAAAGAACATAAGTCACTCTATTATAAAGACATCTGCACCTGAATGTTTATGGCAGCACAATTCACTATTGCATGGTCATGGAAACTACCCAAGTGCCTGTCAATTGATGAATGGATAACTAAAATGTGGTATATACTCACAATGGTATATTACTCAATCTAAGAAACGATAGTGAACTAGCACCATTTATGCTATCTTGGATTAAGCTTAAGCCTGTAATACAAAGCGAGACAACAGAAGACCTGGAAAATGGGCTCCACATCTACTCGCCATCAAATTGGTACTGACAGACTAAAACTATGGTGCTCAAAAAATTGTAGTGTTCAACAAGGATCTGGGGGGGGAGACCTACATCTTAAGGATGTGATGAGCATTGTAGGGGGGAAAGGATTACCTTTATCCCTTTTTAGGGAGAGGCAAAGAAACACACTGTAACCAAAATGTCTAAAAAAAAAAAATGTGTTAATGGGAGGTAAACAGGTGGAAGGGGGGAGAAGGGGAAGGGTACGCACTTTCATAATGGGTGCAGGGCGTACCACTTGGAGACTAGACACCCTTGAAGCTCTGGCAGAGCGGGGTGGGGAGGGGGGGGCAAGGGCAAGATATGTAACCCTAACAATATTTGTACCCACAGAATTTGAGATAAAATAAATAAATTAAAAAAAAGAGTAGAAAAATAAAAATAAGACAGTGCAAAGAGCTATTGTTTGGAGAATACTGATTGATAGTCAAGAGCCTTATATAACAGCACTTACTATGATGGGTTTACCTTAGTCCATTAGCTGTTTCTCAGTGTGACAAGTAAAGAAGACTAATTTTGTCAGCACACTGACATTTTTCCAGGGATGGGCTTGAGATAAGCAAGAATAAAAGATTACTATATCAGAATTCCAATATAAAATTAATGGTGGAGTAGGCTAGAATTACTCATCAGCACATCTCTGTAGACAAACTGCATATAAAGCCAAATGAGCAGAAGGTTGGTTGGTGAGCATGGAATCAGAATAAAGGGAATCAGTTATGTGATTCTAATGTTAAATGGCATTGCATTTTGAGAGCCTGATATGCCTTGTTCCACAACAGTGAAATTTCTGTCTGTGAGGCAGATGGAGACTTACAAGACCAGAGGAGGACCAGCCCCCTCCTTACCCCACACTGTGCCGATGGCCGGTGCCAACTTGTGCCTCTGAGACTCCTTTCTCTTTACATTCCAGGATGAATAATACCCATTCCCCAAACTCATATACACTTGCTTGTCACTTTTTTCCATTAATTATATTAGAAATTCAGCGTGGTTAGTCTGCTCCAGCAATCCATTTTGTCTCTTTAGGAGATTTTGCACATCTTTATACTCCAATTCACTATGTGATCATTTCAAATTTTAACTTTCAAATAAGACAAAAATTGTTTCTCTTATTTTATGTTTTGGGGAGGCATTTCACATGGATGTCTATACAATTAAAATGCATAACATTAAAAGCAAAATATTTTTAATGTTTCATCTTAGGAAGTAGGATTTAAGAATATTACTATATTTTTAATGAGTCTTCTGGATGTGATCTACCAATTCAGATATTTACTAGACATTACAAACCATCCATTCGCATATGCAGTTGTGTACACGCACATGCACACACACACATGCAATCTAGGACAATTATTCTTCATTTTTAAAGCTTTTTCTAATTTAGTTCTTAAGTAACCACAAGTAGTATAAAAAAAGGATGAGAAAGGGAAGCAGAAACAGAAGAAGGAAAAAGAGACGAAACTCCATCATCCAGATTAAATTAATGTTAAACAAAACATTTGCAACATGTGTATAGCTTCATTTTAATGAACCAGTCTCTAATTTATAAGTCCCATCTAATTTTTTAAAAACTTATTTATTTATTTATTGTCTCACTCTGTTGCCCAGGCTACAGTGCAATGGCATCATTGTAGCTCACTGCAACCTCAAATTTCTGGGCTAAAGCAATCCTTCTGCCTCAGCCTCCCAAGTAGCTGAGCCTACAGGTGTGTGTCACCATACCAGGTTAATTTTCTTTCTTTCTTTCTTTCTTTCTTTCTTTCTTTCTTTCTTTCTTTCTTTCTTTCTTTCTTTCTTTCTTTCTTTTTATTTCTTTTCTTTTTTTTGTAGAGATTGGGTCTCACTATGTTGTTTAGGCTGGTCTTAAACTCCTGGCCTCAAGTGATCCTCCTACCTCAGCCTCCCAAAGTGCTAGGATTGTAGGTATGAGCCACCATGCTTGGCCCCCATCTAATTTTTTAAACACCATCTTTTTTAAGTGTGCTTTCATGCTATAGGCATTTCTTGTATTCCTGAAATTTCAACAAGTCCTAGATACAGGCTTTTGTTTCTTTTGATGATCTATTGTTCACTGCACAAAAATTATTTCATTTTGAACATAATTTCAGTTGGATGTTACAGCAACACATCATGTATCTTATTTTGCTGTACCTACTTTTTATTAATGTCCAATTTGTGTTACTGCAATCTATCCTTATTTTCTAAGAGTCTTCACTGAAGCCCTTTATCAAGCACATATGCTCTTTGGTGACCATTTTGTAATGAAAACTTTAGATTGAGTATGCTTCATTTACTCATTTACAATAATCTTTTTACACACTCAAATACATATTGCTCATTAAGCACTTAGGGTAGCAAATTGATTTCTTACATATGTTATTAACATAAGATTCTTAAATCAAAAGTATAATCAATCATGAGAGTGAAATAATTTGCCATTTTAACTCAGTGACTCTAATTTATTGTGCCATATGGCTCTTCAAAGAAACAGAGACTTACAGGCATGGACATGGTCAGCAGGTAACAGAGTAAATCAATGGGATTGTATTTTGAGCAATCCAAAAAGGAAATTATTTCTATTATCTTAGATATTGAGAAATTATAAGACTGACAATAATACTAGCCATCGATTAATTACTTTCTATAGAACAGATGTCATTACAGACCCTCTATCTATATCCTGGCAGTGAATCTCCATCAGCACTTCTCAAACCAGCTGTGGAAAAGGGCCAGCTTTGTTTTATCTGCAATCTGTTGCAGACTAATACTTTTATAAAATATAACAAGAACAAATTTCTAGGAATATGAAAAATTTAAATGTCATACAGAACTTTATTAAATCAAAAGGACATAAAATTACTGTCAAATTTCTATAAAAGTTTGCTTACTCTTAATTTCTGACCAGTAATAAATAGTTCTCCAATGGGCACCAATATGAGGACCACACTTTGAGTAGCACTAGCCTATAAAATAGGGATTATTATTTCCATATTCGTTGGAAAAACTGAGGCTTGGATAAGTAATGTAACTTAATTGAATTCATTCAGATAATCAATGGTAAAGACCAAATTTGTACCCAGGATTGATTCCAAATTCTAAAGTTTTAAATAAGTATAATACTGTTCTGTTGTGATTCAGTGAAAATTCTAAGACTGTGCTGCTTGCTGACTGCTAACTACATGTGGCTATTTAAACTTAAATTTAATCATAGAAAATTAATTTTATTTCTTCATTTGCACAAGTGACATTTGAAGTACTGAAAAGCCACATATGGCTAGTGGCTACCACATTGGACAGTATAGATAGAGAACATTTGCATCCTCACAGAAAGTTCTGTAAGACCGTGCTGGTCTAGAATATCAATAATTCCTCTTAGGTTCATTTATTTAATTTACAAATTAGTATTAGGCAGTTTGGGGTTGATTGGTTGGCACACGATGACACCTCCCACCTCTTCTTCAAGAAACTGCCCTCTCATCTCTAATGTACAAAACAAGGCAGATTTTATCTTCCATGACTCTGCACCTATATCATCAGTTATAGCTGATTGAACCAGCTGGTGACACCTCATTAAAGACAAGCCAGACAAATGTATCTTTTATCTTTAGGAGAAGGTGCTCACAGATCTTAAAGTGACTTACTTTGATTTTTAAAAAGAGTAATAATAACCTACTTGCTAATTAGCAAATCCCAATTATTTCTCAAGAGAAAAGAAAGTAGTAAAAGTCTGTCAATGGGAATTTGACCTAGGGTCCTGCAGAATACTCAACTCCAGATAAAACACTGTAGTCAAGGGATAAGGCTGACTTGTAATAACATGGCAGCTGGTACCACCTTGTGCACCAGGTGAAGGGTAGGTACCAAAGAAGAGAAAACATTCATAAGTTTTATATATATATACCTATAGCCAACATTGAGTGTGTACTTACTACTCACTAAACGTTTTTTAGGCACTTTGCATGAGTTATTTCATCCAAAGGTCCAAACAATCCTTTAAATACACCAATTTTACAAATGAAGGAATTGAGGCAACTGAAACTTTGAGTGTTAGGGTATAATTAAAAAGCCTTGGTGCATATTGAAACTTCTTACTACAAGAAAAGTCATATACAACACTAAAAACTGTTCAATGGTGAAAAACAATGTGAATTCATAGCCTTACAAAGAAATACTATTTTCCATTTCTGTACTAAAAGCAACCCAGCAGCAACAGCAGTAGTAGCCCATTACCAAAAGTTACGTATACCCCTCACATCTCAGATTTGTGCCCCTAATGTTATAGTAGGGAAAAGAAATAAGATTTCATAGAGGGTTACTGATTCTATGCCTTAGGGTAGAAAAAAATTTTACATAAATCCATTTATCTATCTATCTGTTGTTATTACTAGGAAGCAAGGATAATTTCAAGAATTTCAGAGACAGTGTTTAAACTCAAAGGAGCCATCTTTTTTTTTTTTTTTTTTTTTTTTTTTTTTTNTTTTTTGAGACAGAGTCTCGCTTTATTGCCCAGGCTAGAGTGAGTGCCGTGGCATCAGCCTAGCTCACAGCAACCTCAAACTCCTGGGCTCAAGCAATCCTGCTGCCTCAGCCTCCCAAGTAGCTGGGACTACAGGCATGCGCCACCATGCCCGGCTAATTTTTTTCTATATATATTAGTTGGCCAATTAATTTCTTTCTATTTATAGTAGAGATGGGGTCTCGCTCTTGCTCAGGCTGGTCTCGAACTCCCGAGCTCAAACGATCCGCCCACCTCGGCCTCCCAGAGAGCTAGGATTACAGGCGTGAGCCACCGCGCCCGGCCTCAAAGGAGCCATCTTAAAGCCATTCCCATTCTGCCATGTTGTAATAATTTGAGTATCAAAATTTTTATCATTACTATTGTTAATTAGAACAAATTGAGTATATAAAGCCCATGAATTGGGTAATGATATTAAACAAAGAAGATTAACATACTCTGTGCAAAAGATAGTTTTATTAATAATAGAAAAGGGTGAAGGGAATAGGAAATATTCAATTTTATTGATATTAATATAAATAGGAGACATGAATATACAATTGTATTTTGTTTATCCTATTAAGTATATGTCTATTTATAAAACATAGATGTATATTTTTTTCTGCCTGTATAAGCAAGATATACATAGAAAGCTCTAGGTGAGTCAAATGATTTCAGAAAAAGTAGAAACTGTCAGAATCAAATAGACTGTTTAGCCCTGTTAGTAATATGTGATAATCAAGCAGAAAGTAGACCCAGCAATTGATTAGTAGTAGTGGTCATATAAACAAGAACTAATTTAAAGGGGATTCAACAATGTGTTTCTAAATAATAAAATATACAACTAACACAAATATAAAAGTTAATTGAAAAGTTAATCCCTTATCTTCTGGCAGATAAAAAAAAAAACCTTTAGAAGACCTTTAGATGGCCCTACTCAATGAATTATAAATGAGATTCTGATATGGCTTATAAAGTTTCTAATATTTGTATCAGACCAGATCTAGTATATCACGATATCATCTCAAAGAGCAGGGTGATTTAGTGGTAATGACAGGGGACGAGAGCCAATCTTCTTGGGCTCAGAGTGCCTCTCTGAATCTTAGTTTCTTTATCTCTGAAATGAGAATTATAATAGTTTACATCTCATATTTATTGCGATGATTAAATGAGTGCATTCATGTGCTCAGAACAGTGCTTTGCACATAATAATCACTAAGTGTTAACTATTGTAATTTCTGGGAAAGACCCCAGAAATTTTGGCAAAACAACTGAAATCCGTATAAAGATGTATATTTACAGCTTCCATTAAGTGGAAACCTGAAACTTTATTTTTAAAAAAGACTTCGGTCTAATGACAATGGCTTGGATATGAGTTCTTTGGAGTATACAAGACTCCACATCCTGACCAAGAATTGGTGAACAACGCTAAATCATGTGATGTCAACTGATAGGAGATTTTTTAAGGATGGGGGTTTTTGGAAGTCTAGGAAAGGAGGAAGAATATAGCAAGGTTATTGCAACTGTAGAGAGTATGAAAATAGTATTTAGTAAACAAATGCAATAATTTATCAAACTGCTGCCAGAACTGACTCAGTGGATAGAAAACCATCACCCTAATCCCAACACTAGTGGCCAATTGAGAGGACAAGTATAATCTTTCAGCTGTTGGTATGCCATATGTTCTCCTTCAGAGAATTTTTTCCCATCTTGGATAACTTTCTCAGCAATCCACTACCCCAACCTCCCACCCCACATCCACCTTCCATCTTCTCTGTCATCCAAAGAAAGCACATTTAGGAACTCCAGGATACTTAAGTAGTGGGCTGAGTTGATCTCTAAAAACAATAATTCTTTATCTGGATAAAAATTGTTTGGTGGATCTTACCTGAAATCTAATAGTATATTAGAACTTAAAGGAAGGAACTTAAAGGAGGAACTTAAAGGAAACAAAATGACAGTAGACACTACAAGAAACAAAGCAAGAAGATTGGACAACAGCAACTCTCATCATACATCACAGGACCCTAGGAAATAGGCGATGTAACCTTTCCTTTACTTGGAATCTTCTTTGTTCTTTGTAGAAATAAAAGTATTTTTCTCATTCAGTTATCAACCAGTCATTATGTACTGGATCTGGATTGTGGTTTGTGGATTAAATATACATATAAGTTTTAACTAAGAATAAAATCTCCTTTAATTGTTCACTGCTTGCCAATGAGCAATGTTTTCTAGCTTACTCTTCCCTCTGGGAATGTCTCCAGGATGTGTCTCCTTAAATACTTGCTCCATCTACTAGTTTCCTGTGGTAGACCTTTCATTTTAGATCAAATTCTTGCTTTCCACTTGTTTTTGCAGCCTGCCTTCATTCAGGACCTAGAAACAAAGGGCTGCTTTAATTCAGTTCCTATATCTTTTACTGGTCTTGTTAGTTACTCCAAGTTCCTGGCAAGATTTATAGCGGTCATACTACAAAGGCTTTGCATGTATTGACTTATTTATTTCTTATAACAACCCTATGAGTTAGATACTATGATTCTTTCTGTGGATTAAGACTTATTTTAATATACATATTGTAAAATATTTCATATAATTTATTAATGTCATTTTCTGTAGTACATTGTAATTAATTCAGTGACATCATCCAGACAAGAGATGAAAGCTGCGTTTTTGTGTATACAAAGTACAAAACATGTGCTGAAAAATTAACATATGCAACAGTTGTAAGAGATGAACTTTCAGGATGACTCAAGTCTACAGTAGTTGCTTCACACATTTTTCCCTCAAGACTTGGAATGCTACCCAGTGTTGCCATCTTTGTGCAAATGCCAGTTTTGGACTGTCTGACTCCCTCCTTTTTCTAGTCCCATTTTTTCCTGTTTTACTGCTGCCACTGCTAGATTTACCAGATGATTTTGAAGTTAAGAGTCTTTCATGAACTCAGAAACATCAGTACATTCACGTTCGGAGTTCAGCATATTCGTTGACTGTTCTATCTTCCATCTCATGTCAGGATCATTTTTGTTGACTACTTTGAGCAGAAAGACGAATAGGAAAAACCATCATAATAACCCTTGGGTTCAACAGAAAGTCTGTCCAGCCCCATGACTGCCTTTTAATGAAGTAGTAAGGTGGTCTTGGAGATTTCATCTGGAGAGGATAGGGCAGTCTGACCACTTCTGATGTTTTGATGTAATTCATATATCCTGCTGTCATTTTTCCTTTTGAAGTGATATCCACTCAGACAGGATCACACCTGTAAGCTGGTGATACAACTTCTATTACATAAGATTCAGAAGGTATGTCATGGACAACGAAACTCTCATCTCTGAGCTCTGGGTATCCCCTGATAGCAGCAGCAGCAGCAGCACAAAAAAGGATCCCGCAGAGCAGCCGCCATAACAGCAGCTCTCAGCAGTCAGGCTGGCAGCCCCAGTAGCCCCAGATACTATCATCAGCCTCATTTAGAGTTGAGTAAATTTGGCTTCAAAGTAAAAAAGATATAAATGGTGGAACCAGGATTGGGGTAGGCAGTCTTGGTTCAGAGCATGTGCTTAAGATACAGTCTGTTCTGCTATAGCACATTTATATAATACCAATTAGCAAATACACAATTGATATATAGGGAATCCTGTCAGCATAATTTGAAAGTTGGGAATTTTTCATAGGTAAGAGAGTCAGATAGCAATAATAGAATCATAACAACAGTAGGAATGGTAAACTACCCTCAGCTCAGATGCTGCACAGAACCCTTTCAGCTCTATTTTAAGAAATGTAAAAATGAGTACCTGGTTCCACAGCTCCTTCCCAGAGATGTGCACCCCTAGCCTTGCTGAGCTATCAGGTAGTAGAGGTGGTACTTGTTCCTCTGCCCACTTTTACAGCAACTCCTCCAGCTCATAGCTCTTCTTCCATCTGTTACATAGATAGTGAGGAATTCCAAGTCTCCTAAGGACAAAAGTGGGTGCTGTTACCACCATCTTGGTCTTGCCCAACCCTGATTCTCCATACCTGGGAGAGGAGGGAATACCCTATAAATCTGTCAATCAGAACTTGGCATGCCAGCTGCAAAAGAATGCAGAGGACTCTCCAGCTATGGGCCAAGCCACATAGGTACCATAAAGTCCGGAAAGTGACCTAGAACTCACATGCGTAGTTAAGGCTCAGGTCATGTAACTCCCAACTGTCTAATCAAGGTGGTTCCACGGTAACCTCTGAACCACAAGGGAGGTCCCTATCCGGACATTATAAAATAAGACGCAGACCATAGCCAAGCTCTCTGTTTGCCTTTCCTTTTGCTTGCCCTGCTGTGACAATGGGTCCACTCATCATCCATGGCATATGTACCATGCTCTGTAAACCTATGTCTTGCTCTTGCCCTATAATCCTATCTTTCTCTTCTCAATAAACCTCATTTTCATGCTTGCCTAACTTTGGCATGTCTGGTCATTCTTTGGCCATTAGCACGGCAAGAACCTACAGTTTCAGACTGAAACCTAACACATCTACATTGTCTTTACACCTGCATGCCAGCATTTCCACTCTATTGCTTTTTTGCATTTTTAATATTCCTTTAAGCAGTCTTCAAACACGCTAAACTGCCTACCTAGGCTGTGCAAAGTTTCTTCTGAGGAACCAATTGTTTTTTTGGTTTTTTTTTTTTTTATAGTAATCAAGCCATAGATTTGCATATGTTTTGAGTGGTCTGCCCCAATCCTATTTTGTTATTTTTTATTGCATAATTTTGCAGATTACGAGGGTTCTCAGTGGTATGATATGTCATATGTAAGGTTATAGCATCAACCCAGACATCCCAAATTTATCATCATCCCAAACTTCTTTTTATCATCCCAAGGCGCTAGACTAATTGGAATAAAAAATGATATAAAATTTACTTCCAAAATGATTTCTGCAATAAGATGGTTAAAATCTACTAAGGGACAGAGAATATGTACATATAAAAGACAAACAGTAAGGCTGTTAAAGATATCCAAACATGACAGCTAAGCAAATTGTATATAGTACCTTTATGATACTTTAGGCGGGACACTAAACCTATAATCGGACAACTTGGATTTGAAGCTAGACTCTATCACCTGCTTTGTGACCCTGGAAAAACACCTACACTTTATAGGTTCTAGTTTTCTAAGCTTTAAAACAGAAATAATATTACCTGTTTTACAGAATTGTGTAAGAATTACATGAATAACATATGTCAAAGTGCCCGACAATTTCAGGGCAGGCACTAAATAAATGTTAATTTTTTTCTTTTCTTAAACAGTACATAAACATCATTCAGGTGTCTCAGTATTTGTTTCTAAGGGCTGTAAATAAATAAAACTCAGTCATTATTTTGTAGTAATTTAGAAAATATTTTCAAAAATTGTGCCTCCAGAGATCAACAACGAAGTTACTGCAAAGTCAGAATAGGGTTTTTTATCATTCAAGGTGACTCTGTCCTATTCTTCTTGGGTTTTTGTTTTTGTTTTTCATAACAGCTTTATTGAGATAAAATTCACATGCCACATCATTTAAAGTACATATTCAATGGTTTTTAGTATACAGAATTGTGAACCATCACCACAATCAACTTTAAAACATTGTCATCATCACAAAAAGAAATCCTGTACCCATTAGCAATCATTCCCCATTTCCCCCCAATCCCCTAATGAATTGAAGTTAGATAAATGGGAGAAACCCCTGAAAGTCTCACCATTCCCTTAGCTTAGTCCAAGGATCTGCTACTTTTTGAAATGTGACCCTTTCTTTCTAGCATGATTTGGATAGGAATGTACAGAATGGATGGAAACAAGTCAAGGTCTCATACCAGCCACTGATCATTGGCTAAAGTGTTGGAGGTGAGAGAAACAAGTAAGGAGCATGGTTAAAAGCTCTGTTTCCAGACTAGAGAGGTCAACTCTTGTTGAGCAATGACTCAACATGCAACCAGAAAGGAAGGTGGTGAACAGCTATCCAGATGACCAATAAAAGTAACTCACATGTGATATTCAATATGTATAACTCTTCCCTGACTCCTAATCCAAACAAGTAGGGGGAAACACAAAGCAACTAGATTCTTATCACATAGCCTCCTAGATCCTTCCCTGGAACTTCCAATTTTCTAGGCCCTCTTTGGCATCCTAATTTATACTCTCATTTTTTATACTAAAATCCATGTATCTACTGTTGTATAACAAATTGTTCCAGAACTTAGTGGCTTAAAATGAATGATAAACATGTATTTCATGCAGTTTCTATGGGTCAAAAATTTGGGAGCAGTTTAGCTGGGTGATTCTGGCTCAGGGTCTTCCATATCACAGCAATCAAGATGTTGCCTCAGACAGGCTGCGATTATCTGAAGCCTTCACTGGGCTGGAGGATCTGTTTCCAAGATGGCTCATTCACATCTGGCAATTAGTGCTTACTGCTGGTAGTAAGTCTCAGTTCCTTATCCTATGGACCTCTACATACAGCTCCAAATTATCTTCACGATGTGGCAGTTGGCTTCTCCCAGAATGACAGATCCAAGAGAGAGGGCAAGGAGGAAGCCCCAATAGCTCTTATGACCTAGTCTTAGAAGGTATACATCACCATTCTATTAGTTAGAAGTGAGTCCCATATTCAAGGGGAGGAGAATTATGCCTCACCTTTTGAAGAAAGCAGCATAAAATAATTTGTAGATATATTTTAAAACATCCCTGACCACTTTCTTCTGATGTCTTTATCTAAGATAGGAAGAAAGTATATCCCTGTATCTTCTATATTTCAGATTAGAATGTTTTCCTTCTTTAATTCTTTCATTTTCCTGTCATTATAAATAAATCAAGTATGATGGACAAGCATTAACATTTGGAATCAGAAGACCTGGGTTTGAGTCTGGGTGCATTCATTTACTTATTGTTGGATAAATTCAAGCAAGCTATTTAACTGTTTTAAACCTTAGCTATCCCATCTATTTAATGGGATCATGATAATAGCAATCTTAAAGGATTAGTATAAAGATTATATAACATAATGTGCATGAGGATTGTTTGAAAATCGAAAGTACTATACAAATGGGTATTAAATATTGTTATTACCCACTCTTACAAAAATTATATCTCTCTGTATATATGAGAGAATAGAACACCAGCACCATATTTTTCCATTTTTATGATACCAATTTTTTCAAATAAATTAACAGCTCATCTCTGCTGATTCATTTGATGAGAATAATGAGTTCTGCAATGAGTCAAATTTTTCCCCCTTGAAAAATATGAAATACACCATTGTATTGTCCTATTAGTAAGTGTTGAGAAAAAATAGGTTTATCGTTTTGTCATTGACCCACCCTAGCCTTCTTTTGAAGTGAATGGACCAGAGATAGCTAGGTTGAACAGTTGAATGGTTTTAAAGGAACTTGCCCTTTCTAACTTGTAGTTTACCTCTCCTGCGACTTTTTTGTAAGGCTAGAAATTAATGAACATTTGAAATTTTGTTTGAACCAGGAAACAGGCACTCATCAGACACAGGTACCTTCATTCTGGATTTCCCAGCTTCCAGAACTGTGAGAAATAAATTTCTGTTGTTTATAAGTCATCCAGTCTATAGTATTTTGTTATAGCAGCCCAAACAGACTAAGACATGGGGTCACTGCTAAAAGCCTCAGATGCTTGAGGTCTTTACATTGTGGCTTGAACTCAAATGTCTCCCAGCCATATAAACTCTGGGAATTGTTCAGCTTTCAGCTACCCAACAGTTCTTCACCCAGCCTTGCAGGATGTCAGCTATACATGTACAGCTTAGCTTTCAGCCAAACACAAGGAAATGCTTTATACAGATTTCTAGAGGTCTTCCTCTGCGTACATTTTCCCTCTGTAACCATCTGCCTCAGCTCCCTGAATTCTGATCTCTGTCTCCTCAAGTAAATGAAACCATCGGGCTCTGCTTGGGATCCCTGGACTGTGGTCTAGAAAATTTCTCTAGGCAGAAATCCAGGATGGTAATAGGGCTTGCTTGTTTCCCTTCTCTAAGATATCATAGTTCTGCATTGTCTGTTATCTGAAAATTGTTTTTAATACTATATTTTGTCCAGTTTTCTAGTTGTGTATGGCAGGAGAGAATGTCAGATACCAGTTACTCTGTCATTGTTAGAAGTGAAAGTCCAGTTCTCTTCTTTGAAAATGTATTTTCATTTTAGCACCATAAAGCTATTTTCAAGTCCTTTTTGAATGTATGTGGGAGCATGTTACTAAAACAAATGAGGTCAGTCTTTGAGAGATCCACTGGGTCTTCATTGTGTGTTCCCTCATTAGGAGCAGAGTCACTCTTTCTCTAGAGCAGGGCTATTCAATAGAACTTTTTGTGATGAGGGAAATATTCTCTCTCTCGGTTGTTTGATACAGTAGACACTGCCCACATGTGGCTACTGACCGTTGAAATGTATTATACAATGGAGGAGTTAAATTTTACATTTTACTTCACATTAATTTAAATAAATTTAAATACTCATATATGGCTAATGGCTGCTGAGTTGGACAGCACAGATCTAGAAAATAATTTTCTGTGTTTCAGAGCCCAGTCGTCACCCCAAGGCCCTTTGTCATCATCTGCAGCTGAACACACCTTCTGATTTTCTGGTTCTGAACTTTCCCCCAATCTCTTTAGTTAGAATACTGTCCCTACCCTTCCATGTCGATTAAGATTCTATCTATGCCTAAACTCAGAATTTGTGACTTCCTTCTTTCTTCCCTTCCTCCTGTTTCCTTCCTCCTTTCCTTCCTTCATTCTTTCCTTTCATCTTTCCAATAACAAGCAGTTGTTGAGAATTTACTTTGTGCCAAGCCCTGCCATCCTATGAAGATGAACAGACACATCATATATAATCTTTAACCTCCAGGGTAGTGGAGTCTAATAAGAAAGGCACGTATACAAACAAGTAAATTATAATTCAGTTCAGTAAATACAACAACAGAAAAAAATAAAGGGTTAAGAAATAACATTGTTGTGTGTTTTCTGTTGGGGGTCTTGTAAGGAGGATGGGACTGAGCATGGAGAGAGAAGGCTTGCAATAGGATGATTTGACGTTGACCCTAAAATTTGAAACAGAAATTGGGGGTTGCCAGGTGGAAAAATGTAGTAGGGTATTCCAGATAGAAGGCGTGGAAGTATGGGACATCTGTTAAGGAAACCATTAACAGTTTCATGTTGCTGGAGAGTAAAGTAAGTTTGAATATGAGGAGCAGGGAGAAGGGTTGTTGGAGAATGCTAGATTATGAAATTTAAGAAGCAAACAGGATTGACTACTCTTTGATATAGTCAAGAAGCTTTGACTGTATTGTGTCAGTGAAAGAGAATATTGAAAGCTTTCAATCATAGGATTGACAGGGATACTACTTACAGGGCTGTTACAATACCTCTGGTGACAAATAATGAGGATTCAAACAAATGTAGTGGCAGTAGAAATGAAAAAGAGAAGTCTAAATAGGAGAGACACTTAGGATGTTAAATTGGCAGGGCTTATTTGGCTAACTGGGTATGGGATGAGGGAGGGGAGGAGTCCTGAGTGACTTAGAGTTAAAACTTTGGTTATTAAATTGGGGGTGATGATTCCAATCAAGAATAGGGAAGAATAGTTTTGAGGTAAAGGATACAAACTCTGTTTTGGACATATTCAATAGGCAGTTGGTTATATAGCTATCAACTTTAAAAGACATGTCTTGGCTGAAGGCAGGTAAGAGTATATCTCTACTTCATTGTATATATACGCAAAGCCAAGCATAGTGCATTGTATATAGTAGGTACTCAATATGTATTTTTTATTTGCTTGATTTTTAAAATCAGATGAACCAATAAATGAGACTTCTTGGCAGCACTTTGAATGGGCTTGTTAGCATTACCCTACCTCTTTGGAAGTGTTTTTGAGAAAACAAATCATGCATGATTATAACAGGTAACATTTATTGTGTATTTACTATGTGCCAAGCACTCTTCTAAAAACTTTACTTGTATTAATTCATTTAATACTCAAAACAACCAAACATAGAATCAAGATATTACATGTAACATATTACAATTGTTAAAAAATGGATAAATTCTGCAATTTTTAAAAGGTTTTCCTTTTTTTCCTATACTTGTCACTCAATGTCAATAAAGAATCTCCGTACTTGGCCTTTAAGATTGAAAGACATCTCAGTGAACAACCTTTCAATGAATGAAAGGAATTTATAAAGATAAAGAAGATACAGCTGTTCTTTTCAGGCTGCAGAAGGCAGACAGAATTCTGAACAATGAAAAGGTTAAGCTGCCTTTTCTAATAAGGCACGAAGTTGAGAACATCTTTAAAGAATATCAGTCTTCTTTTTTCTAATATAGATACATGAATAAAAATTAACACCTACAACCATCCTGTCTACTTTTCTGTTACTTTCAAAATATGCTTTTGGTATTGACAGAAAATAAATTTTTCAAGACACTTGAACTTTGAAAATTATTGCTTTATTATCTAAACGTATCCTTTATTATCTAGTGTTTTTCCTTGTTGAATTGTCTGTTCCACTGATTAACCGGTTATCTTGAATAACAATAATCAAATAAACATCTCTGTTTTCTAAAGAAATGAGTACTGGTTAGCTTGCTTTTTTAGATTGAAGAGGTTTTTTTTAATCCTTTATCCTTTTCCTTTTGTGTTTAAAAGTAAAATAAAGTAAAGTAAGTAAAATAAAGTAAATTTATCCTTTTCCTTTTGTGTTTAAAAGTAAAATAAATTTATGGCTTTGATAGATTCTTTGTCTTAAATTGATGTGTGAGAGTCTGTGATAGCACATATGGTATAAAGATAGGTAACAATAGTTCTTGTGTTTAATAATTGGAGGTGATCAGTAACTTGCCCAACATCACAGAACTAGTAAGGAATAGAACTAAATTTGAATTCCAGATATCAGTAGATCAAGCACTATCTGTCTAACCTCCCTAGAGCAAGACTCATACTACCCTCCACAAACTGCCACACAGTGAGTACAATTACTATGAGCTAGAGAATTCTCTGCATTAAAAAAAAAATTCTCTACATTTTATGAGCATCTCCAAAGCTTAGCTACTCTGATGTTGTGCTCCTATGATATCTTGTACATTCCTCTATTATGATACTTAACCCAACAAAATGAAATGAGGTGTTTATGTGTCTCTCCAACTAGTACATGAATACTTCCAGCACAAGGACTTGGTTTTATTCATCTTCTACTTATGGAGTTTAAATCATAGCTTATGTTCAATAAATTTAGCTGAGTCAGTAAATAGATAAACATTAGCCTGTCTTTTGTCTAACCTGGAGGAGTTTTCTCTATATTTATTTACTAAGAAATGTTCATTGCATACCTGCCATATACCAGATCTTCTTCTAGATGCTAATATATACGAGTAAACAAAACAAGAAGTATTGTCCCTATAGACTTTAATTCTATTTTTTTATTTTATTCATTTATTTTTATTTATTTATTTATTTTGAGACAGAGTCTCGCTCTGTTGCCCAGGCTAAAGTGCCGTGACGTCAGCCTAGCTCACTGCAACCTCAAAGGCCTGGGCTCAAGTGATCCTCCTGCCTCAGCCTCCCAAGTAGCTGGGACTACAGGCATGCACCCCCTGCCCCCAGCTACTTTTCTCTATTTTCAGTTGCCCAGCTAATTTCTTTCTATTTTTAGTAGAAATGGTGTCTCGCAGTTGCTGAGGCTGGTTTTGAACTCCTGACCTTAAGCGATCCTCCCACCTTGGCCTCCCAGAGTGCTAGGATTACAGGCGTGAGCCACTGTACCCAGCCTAGACTTTAATTCTAGTGAGGAGACAAATTATACCTAATAAACATCATAAATAGTTTATATAGTAAGCCAGGAGGTGACAAATGCTATGGAGAAATTAAAGCAAAATGAAGGACATCAGGATTTGGGGAAGAAACCGGTTTAAATTTGAAATAGTGTGGTCAGGGTAGTTCCATTGAGGAGGAGGAGGTGACTTTTGAGCAAAGACCTGAAGGTGGTGGGAGAATCAGCTAGGGGCTATTTGGGGGGAAAGGCGCTCCCAGTAGAGTGAACCAGAAAGTACCTGATGCTAAGGCCCCCAAAGCAGGAGCAAGCCCGAATTGTTAAGGGAACAGCAGGGAGCTCACTTTGAATGCAGGGCAAAATAGGAGATGTGAGCAAGGAGGATCTTGTAGGACAATTTAGGGACTTTGGTGTTTACATGAGTGAGATGCGAAGACAATGGAGAGTCTTAAGGAGGAAGGACATTATTTGACTCACATATTAAGAGGATCGCTGAGGCTGTTGTGTTGAGAGTGGGCTTTAAATGGGGAGAAGAGGGTCCGGTTTGGCTGCTACGGTAGAGATCGAGGAGAGAGACAATGGTGGAAGGCAGTGGAGGAGCTTGTGTTTCTGAGGGTTTAAATGAAGAGATCAAGCACAATATCAGTTGGATAATTACACAATGAATAAGGATTTTTTAAAAAAATGACTCTATGTATTTTAGTTGTTTGTTTGGTCTAACTCTCCCAGTCTTCTATGAGACCAGGTTTGTCTTGTTTATTGTTGTATCTCTAAATGTATCCAGCATCTAAGCACAGTGCCTGGCATATAAATGGCGTTCAATAAATATTGTTGAGTGAATGATTGGATGGTGATATTATCCACCCTAATGCTTATGACTCAAAACTTTTGATTAAGGCTCTGTTAATAAGTGAGCATTTAGCAAGAGATAAGGAAATGGGCTTAGAATTTTTACTTATGGAAGAAATGTCTCAAGGGCTGCATCTAGTTACAAAAAATGTTCTGTAAAGATTAAAGGAAGTTTTAATAAATAAATATGGAGTTATAAATGGGGGAACATGACTCCAGGCTTATTTATAATAAAAACTGTTCTATTAGGAACTCAATAGTGCTCAAGTATTAATATAATTGGATAAAATTACCCAATGGTCTTTTAAGTTGAATAATTTGTCTTGATGATGATTAAGTAAGGTAATCATGTAGAAGAAAAAGTATTTTCTGTTTATGAGTAATAATCTGAGGATATATGACTTAGGAGAAGCAGCAACAGATATTATGCTTATTTTTCCTCCACTCTTTCTTGCACTGCAACTGTAGAAAGAACAGTTTAATCTAGCTCACTTTTTCTACTCTCCTATTTTTCTTTGCTTCATAACAGCTATCCCTGAATATTTTTTCCTATGGACAGATTTGTACTTCTGAAAAATAACTCCAATGGTCTTTAAGGGGTCTATATGGGGTCTATATTTATTTACATGTTTCATTTGGGGACACATTTCTCTTATAAAGAAGTTAATTTCATTTAAAACAAAAAATACAGCAAATAACTTAGCAATATTGGTGTGTTCCTACTATTTATTTTTTTAGACTTAAGGACAAAAAATAAGTCTTGGTATCTTCTTGACTGCCTAGCATTTATTCAGTCATTTAACAATATTTATTGAGCATTTTCTATATACTAGATAGAGAGCTAGGTACTGGTGACAGTAAGATAAAATATTTCTCCCTTCCTTCCAGAAACATAGAACTTATCAAAAGACATTTAAACAGGAAATTACAACTGAACACAATAAAGAATTGTTATGGAGCCCACATCTGTGAGAGGAAAACTAACTTCAGGAATAGTAGCTTCAGATAAATTTTGCCAGAAGAGAAAAAATTAAACAGAGATGTATAACAGAGAACCAAATGAGTGTTAGCTCATCTGGTAAGGAAGGGGGAAGGAAATTCCACGACAATAATAAGTATAAAAACCCATAATCATGACAGGATATTGGCATACTTAAGGAACTGAGTGTAGCTTGCATGGCTGGAAAAAGGTAGGGAAGGGTTCTGGATGTGAGGCAAAGGATTTTAAACTTTGTATGAGGTAAATCACTGATAGGTTTTAAAGCAGAGTACATCAAGATTAGTTTTGCACTTTAGTTTTCAAAGTTCCTTTTGGGAGTAGAATAAAGGCAGTATGGATTGTCTAGAACACATAATAAAGAACTTGAACCAAAACTAACCATTAGGCTTGCACATAATTGGCAGTGAATGATTGTTTGTTGAATGAATAAATGAATGAATAATGAAGACAATCTAGTATTGGTATTCTTGACATATCACATGCATATACATAGCTATAGGGACACATAGAAGCCCTTTCTTGAGAGGAGGTACTTGAGAATACTGACATAATAAAAACTGTATTATCGAAAAATTATTCTGGCTCTAAATATTGGACTACTGGCTGGGTACAGTGACTCACGCCTGTAATCTTAATATTTCGTGAGGCTGAGGCAGTATTATATCACTTGAAGCCAGAGGTTTGAGACCTGCCTGGGTAAATAGCAAGACTCCACTTCTACAAAAAGAAAAAGCAAATTAGTTGGCTGTGATGGTACGCATATATAGTTCCGGGGTCTCAGATACTCAGAAGGCTAAGGCAGGAGGATCACTTGAGCCCAAGAGTTTGAGGTTGCAGTGAGCAATGATGATGCCACTGCACTCTAGCCCAGGCAACAGAGACCCTGTCTCAAAAAAAAAAAAGATTGGACTACTCAGAGCCATATAATCAATAACTTCCAGGGATTGTATTTTAGTATCTCTGCCAACTTCAGTCCTTAGTTGCCAGCGTCCTTGTGTAATATGTGCATATTGGAACATTAATCACTCTAGATAGATCTGAATGCTTGATCTTGATTTTAGATTTAGGGGGTATAGAGTGGCTGGAATGAAAGTTATTTGGATAGAACATAATTTCCCACTCTATCCCTTGGCCAACATGCCCATATTGATTATCTGCAATCTATTGAAGCTTGAATCTTACTTGATTGCCAGTGAACTTTATTCTTTATTAGCAAGATTATCTAGGAAATAGGCTCCAAATTTTAAGATAATTTTATTGTACTTCCACAGTTCAGGCCCAATAATTAACCTGAACCCAGGTGCTCAGAGCTAAATTACCCAGTTAGTATTATGAAAGCAGTTTATTGCTAATCAAAGTCCATTAGGTGTATAATATCAAGTTCATTAAGCTTAAAAGCAATAAGCACATAAAACAAGTTATTTTTTTAAGCAGAAATGACGAATTCCTGCAGAAGCCACAGCAATGCCCTGGACTCAATTCCTTGGCACAAGCCAGTCTGACACAAGCAGTAATCAATGCCCCCGAAAGTGCTTTCCTACCTATGAATGACACAGGTGGAGTTTCTCTGTTGTTCCTTCCTTCCTTCTATGATCTTCTCTCACTGCTCACCCCTCTTTAGAGCTCCTCCTTCTCCCAAATGCTTGGATTTTGATACTTGATACCACAGGACATGGAGTAATTCAATAGGTCAACTAATTCACATTATGATGTTAATGAATAACAATATTTATTAAAGTTTTGGTCTTCTGTCCCCCTTTCTACTACAGAAGGAGATCCCAGCCCTCTGAAGACATGCCTCTGTACTTCTGGAGTCTCTGGAGGTGTCTTACATCTACCTCGGCAGTAAATCGCTGGTCCTGCCCTACTCCAGTGGGGTCTAAGCAGTGTGAAAACTGTAAGGAGCAGGATGGGAGGCAAAGAAAGAAAGGGGTGGACCGCAGGACTGAGATGCACCCACATCAGCACAACTAATGCTCCCTTGTAGGTCAAATGCATCCCTGAGCCTTTCTCCTTTCAGAAGGAGTTTCCAGTTCCCTGTAAACAGGCAGCTGTCAAGCCTCCTTCACCTAATTCAGCCAAACACATTAGAGTTACTCTTAAACTCAACATGACGTCCAAGAAAAATCTAAACATAGACACACAGGCACGGGCACACACTCACACATGCACATAGACATCACAGAGAACCCTGGAGAAAACAGTGGGGACAAGAGCAATGGCAAGTTTCTTCTTCTTTTTTTAAAGACAGCATTGCCCTCTGTTGTCCAGGCTGCAAGAGAGCAGTGGTGTCATCACAGCTCATTGCAACCCTAAAATCCTGGCCTCAAGCGATCTTCTTGCCTCAGCCTCTGAAAAGCAGGGACTACAGGCATGCGCCGGCTAATTTTTCTTATTTTTTTTTCTCAGAGACAACGTCTTGCTATCGTCCAAGCTGGTCTTGAACTCTTGCTAGTCTCAAACTCCTGGCATCAAATGTAATTCTCCAACCTCAGCCTCCAACCTTTGTAATTCCCCAAAGTGCTAGAATTACAAGTGTGAGCCACCTCACTTGGCCTATTTTCTTCTTTTTCCTTATCTATCTCTCCTAAATTTTTCTGGAGTTCATTTGAATTACTAATACAATTTGAATATCTAATAAAATACATGTTATATTTAAAGAAAAAAGATATCAATGACTAAAACATCTTATATTCTCTTCCTCTCATACTCTTAATTCTTATTTCAAGACTGATGATAGTTGAACCCCTCCCCCACATCATATCCTTCCCAGGATTTCAGCCATGGTCACTTCACTCTCCAGTTCCTGGAACCAAGTGAATCTCATGTCACCTCCTACAGTTCTTCCTCTCTTTTAGCTCCACACTAACCCAAGTGTGGAATTCAGCTACTTTTCCTTGATTTCTATTAAAATTGAAGACTTCATGGGAGGTTCTGGAGAATGCACGAAGTTTACGTCAATACAATATGAATAACCAAAAATGGAATATTAGGCTTACCTGTTTTCAAAAATGTGCCCTCAGCTTGTGTCCAACAACGTGGGCGGCAACTTCCAGCCGTGCTGCTCAGCTGTTTCACTTTTCCCTCCGTCATTCCTGCTGAATTGAAATGGGCAATTTCACCCTCTCAGGGCTCCCAGGCTCCCTGTAGCCCCTCCCTTGCCTGAGCCCTCCTTATTCATATCCCAAGGCTCGTCCGCCCATACCCTCTGCTTCCTAGTGGGACAGGATCTCACCTCTACCCACCTCTGGAAGGAAAGGGGACCAATGTGGAAATTGTCTGGTGGTATGAAGTATAACACCACTCTGCTACACTCCCTTTCAGTTTTGTGTCACATCTTTTTCTTCTGCAACATTGATCATCCTTAAGACTTATAATACAGGTTTAGCTCCACTGAACAAATGTCCCTGATCCCCTACCCTAACCTTCCAACCTCCACCCTGTTCCCGTCAAGGTAAAATGTCTCTCCTTACAATATGTATACTAAAAATGCATACCTTAGAAATCTCTTTTTTCATAGAAAACTATATGATCCTCAAGGAAAGGAACCGAATCTTATTTGTTTACTTAATGCCTCATTTTCCGGTATCATCCCTTTGATAACTACTTGCTTAATAAATGTTTTCTGAAACTTCCAAATCTTAGAAGGATTTGCATGTTGAGAGGGCAATATTTAATCTCCATTTAAACCTTAACTAATTATTCATCAAGATTTAGGTCAGTGATTCTTTCTTCTATCAAACTTTTTCTGAGTCCCACAGAAAAAGTGCTGGGCTGGGCTCTTTAGGGAAAGGAACCATATCTACTTCATTACAAAGTTCCAAGGTCCCCAACTCCTATGGTGGTACTAGACCACAAAAGACATTTGATAATATTTATAAAAGAAAAAGAGGAATAGAGGAAGAATGGGTGGAAGGGAAGGAGAGAGGGAGGAAGAAAAACAAGAAGGAGTGGAAGGAGGAAAGAAGAAAAGGAAGGAGGAGGAGAGGAAGGAAGGAATTAAGAGGTTGTAATATTGGTTCTTTCAGATAGCATTTGACATGGAAGATGTTTAGGAAAAAGCAGCATTTCTAGGGCATTTCAAATCAAACCATATTATTAACTAGTTATTATGTGTACAAATTAAGGTCATTCCTTCAAGGTGATTGCTCACTTAACAGAGTAGAACAATATATGTATTTCAAATGCAGAATTTTCACAATAAGCATTAAACCTCAAAATAACATGTCTACCCCTCTTACTAAAACATGGTCAGTTCTTAGCAACACACAAAAACACACAACTTGAGAGGAGGAGGGCCAAGGGATTAATGCTTGGCATAACTATATTGGTATACATGCTTTATACCTAGTGACCAATAAATATTTGTTATTTAAGAAATTTTTCAATGAAGCCTATGAGTAATGTTAGCTAAAAATTGTGCTGGTGATAAGTGGCTATCATTTATTCACTTAAAAGCTCTTTTCTAAATCTGTTGCTTAACTGAAACTTTTAAATTAGATTTTTCCAGTAGTGTTATTATTGTTGAAAAGGTAATATATGCTCATGGTATAAAACTTGAAAATAAAAACAAATAAAATGTAAAGAAAGTTACATTTCCAAGCTGGGTGTGCTGGTCCACACCTGTAGTCCCAGGAGCTACTCAGGAGGCTGAGGCGGGAGAATCCCTGGCACTCAGGAGACAGAGGCCACAGTGATCTATGATCACACCACTGTACTCCAGCTTGGGCAACATAGCAAGACTCCAGCGAGACCCTTTCTAAAAAAACAAAAAACGAAAACAACAACAACAACAAAAAACAAGACAAAAAAGAAACAAGGAAAGAAAGAAAAAGTAATGAAAAGGCAAGGCAAGCTTTTCACTGCAGGTTCATGGTCTCTGCTGCCAGAAAAATTTTACACATATTAAATCATACATATCTGCTTACAACTAAAGCAAGATAGTACATACTCTTTTGAAAAAGGATGCATACATTGCTTTGCTTTGCTGTTTTAGAAATTAGAGATCATGGCATACCAGTGCATCTCAATCTCCTCCTGTTTCATGGCCATAGTTTAACAATCACAGAGAGTATCATAACTGGCTAAGTAGTCTTTTAAGGATGAATAATAATTAAGCTGTTTCCATTATTTTGCTGGTAAAAATAGCAAAATAGGTATGAAGAACATCCTAGCTCATCTTCATAAATGTGTAAGAATACGTCTAAAGGATAAATTCCTACAAATGAAATTTTCTACAAAGGAAATTTCCAAGTCATAGAAAAGGGTATTTTTAAATCCTTCATAGATAATACTAAGCTGCCATTCAATAATGTTTTCTCAATTTATGAGAGTAAAAATGGCATGATTTAGAGCGTTTGTATTGGTGCCATCTTTTAAAGAGTTCTTTATTATGGTAACACTGAATAAAATGTCCAAATTTATGCAACTCAAGGTTTGTCAGCAGACATTGGGAGACAAAACTAATTGGAACTGTTTTAGACCCTTCTGATCCTTAAATGCCATTTTTTATTATATAAAACTATACCTGTGTATAGTTATACAGAGGTATTGATGTAAGTTGCAGTTGACAACATGTTATAATTGTAACAGAAAAATATTAATTAATTTTGTATTAATATCCCTTAGTGTTTTGGAGTCCATCCATTTTTTTCCTCTAGGCTTAAAAATTCTGCAGGTTTCTGAGAGCTCACAGGCCCTTAGGCACTACTCCTCTAGTGCTTCATGGGTTAAGCATCCCTGGACCTAATTTGAAAAGCAAATTGCCTCATTCCTTCTCTTCACATCTTTCTTTCACACTGTAAAATTTTAACAGCTGTTTATTCCTTATTTTTCTTTTTCTTAATTAGTTTGATAAAATTTCATATCTTTAGCTGATACTCTTCAGGAACAGAATATTCCTAACCCTCCTAGTGCTAGAAAATAGTCACAATGGTAAGTAGGTCAAGTCTGTACTGTTTGGGGACAAGGAGATTTTTGTTGTTTGTTTTGAAGGAGTGATCCTTGTGAGAATGAGGCTCTGGGTGTAGGTGAGTGGTAGATTGTGACATGGGGCTGCTTCCTTTTTCCTGCAAGGATGTTGCTGCTAATGTGTGACAAGGAAAGCACTTTGTGTAAGGATGTGAGGCCTCAGTAAATTTCTCAAAGCCACACTATCTTTCTTCTCATCAGGAAGGGTTTCCCCTGGTAATTTCAAAAGAAGACAATGATACTTGAAAAGGCTCAAGATTGAACAGCTCTTAGGAAGCTGCCAGAGTTCTACTTAGTCATGGTGACTACAGCACCTTCTCTGTTAAGTAAAATAAGACCCTCACTTCTGCTTCAATCACTTAAGCACTAGGTCATTACAGAGTTCAGTGTATTTGAGATGAATGAGAATCCAAGCTGAAAATTGGTCTTTTTGGGCCACTGTTTTCTTAACCAATCTCCCCATTGTGGCTGGAGTCTTTCAGCCCGGTCCTCAGGGCAAAGGGGTCAGGGGCATGGACCGCGGTAAGAGGGGCTGTTTGCGTGGCCCGGTTACAGTTCCTGGCTTTCGACACTAAGCCAGCCTTTCTCCACATCTCGGGCGAGACAACAGCCTGAGGCTGCACGAGCGCCCCTGTGGCTCACAGGAGCCGGCGTGGCAGCTTTCCCCGCGCGGTACTCGGGAGTTCCGCCCGCAGGGAGCAGCACCGCGCGGGCGCAGCAGCGCCGGCTGCCGTGCACTCTCCTTCCCGGGCAG